>PITA01003330.1:0-141442 GCA_004023965.1 Spilogale gracilis
GGGGGCCAGGCTCACAGAGTGATGTTTGTCAGAGGTTGAAGCATAGTTCCCTGACATTGACAGAAAACCTGAAAATTATAAATTGGATTATGATAATTCCCATTTTCAGTCTTTCCAAAAGTACATGCATCCTTCTCCAGCCCATGATTCCCTACACCTCAGCCCCTCGGGCTGCATCCTGTGTCCAGCACATAGCAAAATCTTCCCCAGCTCAGGGGCTCAGTCCCATGTGAGTCCTCTCCTCACCACCTACCTGAGATTCCACCCACACACCCAACCCACTATTTCCTATCTTGATAAGCACCCTCATGTGTTTCTTACATATCACCTGTCATAATTATATAATAATTATAAATAATATCATAATTATAATTATTTTATTTCTAAGCTGACTTGAATTCCAAGATCTTTGTTCCTAGACTAAAGGCTTTATGAAAGCAGAGACCATCTCTACTTTATCAAGTATTAGGCCTCCAACAGTTAACAGTGCACAGCTCACAGGAGGTACTCAATAAATATCTGTTGAATGAATTAAATATAGGAGGGAAATCTAAGGGCAATTAGATTCTTTAAATGAAGTGTATAGTATGCAAATTATATGCTATGTGAATTATGTATTGGAAGAGCTCTTCTCAGAAGAACAGAATCTTAAAATTGGAATCTAAGCTCAGAGCCTTGGGTTTCCTTCTAGGATTGTGGCAGATAACTCTATTTTGTGTACAAACAAAGCCTTAGAAACAAGGAAGAATCGTGTTGATACCAAAGAAACAGTGAACCGCTGCACCATTCAGTGGTTATTAAAGCACAGAAATAGGGAATCAACAAACCCCAGTTAGAGGGTGACTGATAATACACTGGCCTAGGCAGTGAGTCTTGTGGTGCCTGCCTCAGTCCTTGAGACCAGAGACTAGAAGAGGCTAAATGGAAAAGAAAACTTGGTTTCTGTTGTAATAGGACCCAAGAGGGGTAGGGTGCAGGGGAGGATTATTATCTTCTTCCCATCAGCTTTGTTCAGTGTTTGATCTCCTAAAGCATTCAGATGTTAAAATCTGATTACAGAAAAGCTTGGCTTTCATTTTTGCTTTCTGTTTTTCTGTACCATTTGAATATCGGCAAAGCAATCTATAATTATCTTTTGCTCTTATTCAAGGTACGTTTGTGCTACACAGGTAGGTAGAGGTCTCAGATGCGGCTGTACCTGGGCCCTTTGTATGCTGAGAATAACAGGATGTCCCAATTAACTTAAAATAAGCCACATGAGGGCTGTCTTCTTAGGAGATGCCTAGCCTCCCTATCGGCAGATAAAGCTACTTACGGGATTTTGTGGGCTCCCTTATGGACCCTTACAGCTTTCTAAAACCCCTTCTGGACAAAAGTGGGCATTGACAAAATAACCCATAAGTAACAACTGAGGTGATAAATAGGGAGCAAGTTTTCCCTTGGTCCATCCCATAATAGCAAAGTCCCTTGGCTTAAAAGAATCGTGGAATGTCCTTGTCTCTTTCTTCATAGAAAATATTGGGAAGTGAAATGCCCTTTATAGAATTAACCATCTCTGAAAGGTTAAGACACTGCTGAGATACTTCATCTCCACAGAGCTTGTAAATTGGCTAATAACAAGGGCTAAATTAAAACCAACTGGGATCTGAATCCTAACTCAATCACTCCTTAAGACTGTGTATGACACAAGCAAGTTATCTGGCCTCTGTAAGACTGTCTTCCTGTCCATAAAATGGAGAGAGGAATGTCTACGACTAGGTGGACTGTCTCATCGATCAGTAAAACAGAGCACACGTATCCCAGTGCCTGACCCACAGAAAGAGCCTGATATGCTCTGGTTGTTATTGTTGTCCCAAGAGAAAGTTTTGTTAAACTCATATGGTACTCCCCTCACACACCAAAAAAAATCATATGATGCTCAATGATGAAAATGAAAACCCTCTAAACCTCAGTTTCCCTATTTTTTTTAAGATTTTATTTATTTATTTGACAGAGAGAAACACAGTCAGAGAGGGAACACAAGCAGGGGGACTGAGAGAGGGAGAAGCAGGCTTCCCGCCGAGCAGGGAGCCCGATGTGGGACTCGATCCCAGGTCTCTGAGATCATGACCTGAGCCGAAGGCAGTCAGTCGCTTAACCAACTGAGCCACCCAGGCGCCCCAGTTTCCCTATTTTTAACTGAGAATGACACATATAGCAAGAGTAAGAGGAAGAAAATGCATAAGGCAGTGCTCTGTAAATTATACGGCTGTGTTAGCCTGAATTAATACAGTAGCTTTATTCTTGGTGTTATTAATACTTTAACACTTAAAGCAATCACAACTGCTGTCACACACCACAAAATCCACAGCCCGCTCTCAATTTCCAGCCTCAGGGTTAAAGATGATAAAGAGCCATTATTTTGCTTCTCAGAGGGAGGGATAAAACACAAAAGAAAAGAATCATTAGAGAACGCAATAGTACATGTTACTGTTAATTTTGTTGAAAGGGCACATTCAGTTAATGTTTTCAACCTCACAGTTAGCACCGATGAGTAGGGAATTAGGTTAAATATTTTAATGCATATGTAGGTAGAGTAAGACAGCTGGATTTGGTTGTAAGAAGGATTCCAATTCTTGTTAGTTTCCCTACAGGCAAAATACAGGGAGGGTATGACAAAATAGAGATAAGACTACCAAAAGCAGTATCATGAATCTGATCTCAATAGTTGAGGCCTTGGAAGCAAGTACCAAAGCACCTCCATGGCACAAAGGAGACTAGAGGAAGGAGTTTTTGAGGCTAGAGGAAGGAATTCTCAGCCTCGCATAAGCATCAGAATCAGGCACGAAGCTTGTTAAAACACAAGTTGCTGGTCCCCATCATCTCATCTCAATTAGTAGGTGGGGGTGCAGCCCAAGAACTCGCATTTCTACCGAGCTCCCAGGGGACACTGATGCTGGTCTAGGGATCATACTTTGAAGACATCTGATCTAAATAATATAGATACTTCATTAGTAATGCTCAGCTCCACAAAGATGGTTGGAAGAATACGACAGTGTTTTGTTTTTTTTTTTAACTTTATCAAGGGATAATTAACAAATATAATCGTGTGTATTCAAGGCATATGATGTGATGATTTGACATACATATACATTGTGGAATGATTACCAAGATCAGCGTAATTAACACATCCAGTCCCTCACATGCTTTACTCCTTTTTTTCAGTGTATGTGTGTGTGTGTGTGATAAGAATGCTTATGATCTATTCTCAGTAACTTTCAAGCACACAATACCACATTATTAACTACAGTCAGCATGCTATACATTAGATCCTCAGAAGTCATTCTTCTTATAATTGAAAATCTGTACCCTTTGACCTGTGCCACTCCATTCTCCCTCCCCCTAACCCCTGGCAACCATCCTTCGCTGTCTGTTTCTCTGAATGCATCTTTCTTTGCACTCCATGTATAAGTGATATCATACAGTATTTGTCTTTGTCTGGCTTATTCCACTTAGCATAATATCCTCTGGGTTCATCCATGTTGTTGCAAATGTCAGGATTTCCTGCTTTTTTATGATTGGACTATATTCCACTGTGTGTGTGTGTGCGTGTGTGTGTGTGTGTGTGTGAATATGGATATGTATATACCACATTTTCTGTATTCCTTCATCCTTCAAAGATTTCAGGGTGCTTGGGTGGCTCAATGGGTTAAGCCTCTGCCTTCATCTCAGGTCATGATCTCAGGGTCTTGAGATCGAGGTCCACATAGGGCTCTCTGCTCGGCAGGGAGCCTGCTTCCTCCTCTCTCTCTGCCTGCCTCTCTGCCTACTTGTGATCTCTCTCTGTCAAATAAATAAATAAAATCTTAAAAAAAAAAAAAGATACAGATTTCAATTCCTTCCTTCAAATATATATACCCAGGAGTCGGATTGCTAAACCATATGGTAGTTCACTTTTAAATTTGTTGAGAAAGTACCATACTGTTTTGTACAATGGCTGTACTAATTTATGTTCCCACTAATAGTATAAGGGTTCCCTTTTCCCCACATCCTCACCAACATTTGTTATCTCTTGTCTTTTCGGTAATAGCCATCTGCACCGGTGTTAGGTGACACCTCATTGTGGTTTTGATTTGTATGATGATTGGTGATAAGCACCTTTCAATATCTATTGGTATGCCTTTTGTATGTCTTTGGAAAAATATCTATTCAGGTCATTTACCCACTTTTCATTTATCATTTACTTTTTTGCTATTGAATTAGATGAGGTTTTAAAATATATTTTGCATATTGATCCCTTATCAGATATGTAGCTGGCATGTATTTTCTCCCAGCCCATACCTTGTGTTTTCACTTTATTGGCTGTTTTCTTTCCTACATAGAAGCTCTTTAGTTTGATGCGATCCCACTTGTTTATTTTCACTTTTGTTGCCTGTGCTTTTGGTTTCTTATCTAAGAAATAACTGTGAAGACTAATGTCAAAGATCCTTTTACCTATGTTTTCTTCTAGGAGCTTTATGGTTTCAGGTCTTACATTTAAGTCTCTGATCTGTTTGTCAGTGCTGGAAGACAGGGGTCCAGTTTCATGCTTTTGCATGTAGATATCCAGTTTTCCCAGTAGCATTTATTGAAGAGACTGTCCTTTCCATCCTTTCCTCTTTGTGCATTCTTGACACCATTGTCAAAGATTAGTTGACCATATACATGTGAATTTATGTCTGGGCTCTCTATTTTGTTCCAGTGGTCTGTAAACCTTTCTAATGCTCTCTTACCACATTGTGTTAATTATGACAACTTTGTAATATAGCTTGAAATCAGAAAGTGTGATGCCTCCAACTTTGTTCCTCTTTGTCAGGATTGCTATAGTTATTCAGAGTATTTTGTGGCTCCATAAAAAATTTAGCATAGTTTTTCCTGTTTCTGTAAAAAAATGCCATTGAAATTGAGAAGGATTGCTTTAAATCTGTAGATTACTTTGGGTTGTATGGACATTTTTATAATATAAGTACTTTAAATCCAAGTAACTATCTTATCTTTCTATTTATTTGTGTCTTCTTCTTCAATCTTTTTCATCAATGTCTTATAGTTTTCACTGTACAGGTCTTTCATAGTTAAATTTGTTGGTTAAATTTATTCCAAAGTATTGCATTGTTTTTGATGCTATTGTAAATGAAATCGCTTTCTTTCAGGGTGCCTGGGTGGCTCAGTCGTTAAGCATCTGACTTCAGCTCAGGTCATGATCCCAGAGTCCCAGGATCAAGCGCTGCGTCGGGCCTCCTGCTCAGAAGAAGGCCTGCTTCTCCCTCTTTCACTCCCCCTGCTTGTGTTTCTCTCTGTCAAATAAATAAATAAAATCTTAAAAAAAAAAAAAAAGAAGAAAGAAATTGCTTTTTTTAAATTTTTTTAAAAGATTTTATTTATTTATTTGAGGGAAAGATCAGAAGCAGGGGAGAGGGGTAGAGGCAGAAACAGACTCCCACTGAGCAGGGAGCCCAAGGTGGGACTCAATCCCAGGACCCTGAGATCATGACCTGAGCCAAAGGCAGACACTTAACAGACTGAACCACCCAGGTGCCCTGAAATTGCTTTTTAAATTTCTCTTATATATAAATATAGTATGATTTTAGTGTATAAAACTGCAACTGATTTTTCTATGTTGATACTGCATTTTGTAATTTACTGAATTCGTTTATTAATTCTAATAGTTTTTTTTGATAGAGTCTATAGGTTGTTCTATATATAAGATTATGTTATCTGCAGAGATAATTTTATTTCTTCTTTTCTAATTTGGGTGCCTTTTAGTTCTTTTTTTTTTTGCCTAATTGCTATGGTTAGGACTTCCACTACTGTGTTAAATGGGAATGGTGAAAGTAGGAATGTGGGTTTCTTTCCTAATTTTAGATGAAATCATAATTCACCATTATGATGTCGGCTGTGGTCTTGTCAAATATGGCCTGTATTTTGTTGAGAAATATTCCTTCTATTAGCATATCTAATCTATTAAGAGTTTTTATCATGAAGGTGTTAAATTGTGTCAAATGATTTTTGGCACTTACTGAAATGATCATATGATTTTTACCTCTCACCGTGTTAATAT
This sequence comes from Spilogale gracilis, assembly GCA_004023965.1. Classification (NCBI taxonomy): domain Eukaryota; kingdom Metazoa; phylum Chordata; class Mammalia; order Carnivora; family Mephitidae; genus Spilogale; species Spilogale gracilis. The sequence goes on from PITA01003330.1 coordinate 6,077, forward strand.
GGTATGTCAGATTTATTGATTTGCATATGTTGAACCACCTTTGTATCCCAGGATGAATCCCACTTGATTATGGTGAATGACACTTTCAGTGTGTTCTCAAATTCACTTTTTTACTATTTTGTTGAGAATTTTTGCATTTATAAACATAAATGCAAATCAGGGATATTGACCTATAATTTTCTTATAGAGTCCTTGCCTTGGTATCAGTGTGATAATACTGACCTCATAAAATTAATTTAAGAGTTTCTCTTCTATTTTTTTTTTTGGAAGAGTTTGAGAAGGATTAGAATTAATTTTTCTTTAAATGCTTGGATGAATTCACCTGTGAAGCCATATGGTTCTGGGTTTTTATTTGTTTTTATTACATTTTTATTACTAATCATAAGAGTGTTTGATTTTAAATGGAAACACCATTATAAAAGGTGGGGAATGGGAAGTAAAAAAAAATTGAAATTATGATCAAGATGCTCTTATTTGTGGGATATCTGTTCTGTGAATCAGTGGAAACCAGAGAAACTGGCTTCCTGAAGTCCCAAAGCATTGGCAGGCTCTTAAATAACCCCCCCCCCCAAATGCAATTTAAGTGCAAAAGCGAGTCAACTTGGCCTGATGAGGATACCACGCTTCCAGGCACTGCCACAAGCACCCTGAAAGGGGGGCTGCAAGGAGGAGCCCACCTCTTTGTTCTGTCTCTTTATTGTTTGAGTTGCTTTTGTAACTGGGCAGAATTATCAATAATAATGATGCAGCACTTATCTGGGGCTTACTATGCACTGGACACTTTATATGCATTATTCTCTACAATCCTTATATCAGTCTGTAAAGTAGGAACTACTATAATTCTCCCCCATTCTTTAAATGAAGAAATTGAGGCAAAGCAAATGTCTCTAAATCACAAAGCCAGTAACTAACAGAGCTAGACTCGAAACCAGAGTTCACTCACTCCTGATCCTGGACTCTATTTAGACAACACTTGGCATAGGTGAAGAGTGACCTGTGGAATATGTATCTATAGGACTTCACATGCACCTGGGGTTCCTGGGTGGCTCAATCGGTTAAGTGTCTGGTTCTTGATTTTGCCTCAGGAGAGATGATAGATGATAGATAAATAGATAGATAGATAGATAGATAGATAGATAGATAGATAGATGATAGACAGATAGATAGATATGACTTCACTGGTGCTTACGAACCTTTAGAACTCAAACATATTTCTATATCTTCTCAATCTTCTTGAAAATATGACTATTTCTTATTACCATTATACAACAAACCACAAAATGATGTAGAGAGAAGCAAGCAGAATACCCTTTGTTCCATCAGCCTCATAAATATTTTTCATGTTATTATGTCAGCAGGAATTCTCTTTGTCCGTAGACTGTACATTGATTTCTACCCAAGCTGGGCTGTCCTCTTCCCTTCTGTGATATGAATCCTGGTCTTTCTCTTAGTCCTCATATGTCTCTAAGCCAAGGAAATAAACATTTGAAGAAAGCACATGGTTTCCATGACTCAGCACCTAAAAATACTTCATGACTTTGCTTATTGAATATTCCCAGCAATTGGCAAGGCAGACAGTGTCCTCCCATGTCATGCATGAAGAAATGACTCCAGGAGTGTTGGGTGTCATGGTTAATGTCACAGAGCCTGGCTGGGGCTCTCCAAGTCCATGTCCCATGACGACAAAGCCTGCTCTTTTTCTTTCCGCTTATTCTGCTTTTACTTTCCACTGCTTCTTTTCACACGCCAATTCCATAAAGCCTAAATAGGAAGGGGGAATGGAAGGTCAAGATGCAAAAGACTTTTTAAAATAAAAATAAAGTAGCTTTTCCTAGTTCTTCAAGGTCTTACAGAGCCCTTAGCCCTGACACTCCATAGCATCGGGACCACTATGATTCAGCTGAGGTCTCAGGATCCTTTCCCCTCCGATTAGCTAGAGGGGGATGAATTCCTTGACTTTTGCGCCTGACCTGGTGAACGCAGGAAGGACATGCCTGCGCCCCCGTGTTTGAACTGTGTAATGTTATACTGCCACCTCGTGGTCCTGTCAGCGTGAGCGCAAAAACAAAGCTGCGGATTGACAAAACCGGTTGCTGTGGAAACCACTGGAGGAGGGGCTGAAGAAGTGGAGGTTTGGGAGAGAATATATAGGAGATGTCTTAACTTGTCAGGGAAAATGTTAAGTCGTATATGTCAGAAAATAACTTGCTGGTGGCGGGCACAGGACCCGCAGTCAGACCACAATTTAAATTTAACTACTAAATATTAACTCCTTTTTTGGGTCTTTTGCTTGTCTGTATCATGGGAATAGGAATAACTGCTCAGGACTGCTTAAAGAATTAAATGAGACAATGCATGCAAAGTGCTTGGCCTTGAACCTGACACATGATAAGTTTTGCTGTTACGGTGGAGTCGTGGAATCGAGACAAGAACATGCTGTCTTCTCCAAAGCGAAAAGGCCCTCCCCTCCCTGTCATTTCCTGGGACTCTTTCCCTTTCCACTCTGCTGTCTTTGGTTTGAGACTTAAACATTTCGTCTTTCTCCACTCTTGAAGCGTGACCTTGGGGGAGTGAAGAAGAGCACATTTCAAGTCTCATCTTAATTGCAGTTTTATGACCTTTTGCCAAGTCATGTAAACTCCCTAAGCCTAAATTTTCTCCCCTATAAAATAGGGTGAATAATACCCACGTCTCCAGATTATAGAAAGAACTTGAAATAACATATACAAAGCATCGGCTCAGTGTCTCACATAATTGTTTTATTCCTCATGGTGATTATTATTATTGTCATTATTACATTTATGCACTTCAATTCCTCAATCCTTCCTTCGTCCTTCAAAACGCAGCAAAACCTGTAAGTTCATCTTAACCATCAAAGGTCCACGAAGTAATTGGAAGAGAAATAACCTTCCAGTGTCTAATAATGCAGTTCCAATAAAACATTATTTTCCCATGATTTCATAACATATGTATTTTTCAAGGCTAGAATTGTTCGAGGAAATTTGTTCACATTTTGACGTTTCTGATGGGGAAGTATATCTTATAATCAATAGGTACTTGTACATTTCTGTCTCAACTCTCCAGCCCCCAACTCCCTCTAAAAAAAAAGAAGATGTTATTAAATCGGGGTGTATCTTATACTCAGTGACAATTTAGGACTCAAGACTATAAGTGGATTCTGCTTTCATACACCCCAATATCCAGAAGTCTAGATTTATGATGAAATCTTGAGTGTTCTTGCCCATAAGAATAGGAATTCTCGGGGTGCCTGGGTGGCTTAGTTGGTTAAGCGACTGCCTTCTGCTCAGGTCATGATCCTGGAGTCCTGGGATCAGATCGAGCCCCACTTCAGGCTCAGCAGGGAGTCTGCTTCTCCCTCTGACCCTCCCCCTCTCATGCTCTCTCATTCTCTCTCTCGATCTCAAATAAATAAAAGAAAAGAAAAAAAAGAATAGTAATTCCCAAATGCACCATGTGGAGCCAGAATGCCAAGGAGACAGTGGGGGAGGGGAGGCCACCGAAGGGTCTGGCTCACCCAGCAATACGAAAATTCCCTTCCCTCGCAGCACATAACCAGATTGGAACTCTGGTCTCTCCCACTCCTCCATGTCCCAGAAACAAAGGACAAGCCCCGAGCCTTCTAAACTCAGGTGGGAAAGAGTCGGCTCTCTGCTCTGAATATGCCAGCATTGAATCACTCCCAGGATACTTGGCTGGCAGCTTCAACATTGGAAAAGCCCGACACTTGCTCCAAGCAGGGAGCCGAAAGTCCAGTCACCCCAGCGATCCTAGCTGCCTTGGTTTCTAACAAATGAGGACTTGTTGCATAATTGAGAACAAGCCTAACATGCTTCATTCATTAGTGTCAGAAGAAAGAAAGAGAAAAAGAAGAAAAAAGAAAATACATCCCAACGCCAGCTTTTTAAAACTCCCTCTGGTCACTTTGCCTACATAAAAACTAGCCCATCATTTCCAGCCACCCCAGGACTCAGGCCACCCCTTGGCACTGAAGATTAAATGATCTTTGTAGCAGCTTCTTTGGAAAGGTAACTTTAGTGCTGTGGAATAACTAACAGGGATGAAGGAATAAAGAAACATTTCACTGTGGCTGAAACAGCCAGAGTGCAGCTGGTAGGTCAGCCAACCGAAACCTTTTGCTAATTCTTCCAAAATAAGACCAAGGTGAACTTGGACACCCCCAGGGCCCGAGAGAACGTGCCCGCAGCCAAGCTGACCTTCCGCCAGAAACTGTGATGACGTGTTAGCGGCTTCATCTCTCTTCTCTTGATGCACCTCTCCTAAGGTTCATACCCACTGTCCGTTGCCCCGGGGGCACCTGAGAGGGAGAGACGCCTGGTAGGAGTCCTCAAAGAGCCGGCCGTTAGCTGCCGTCTTTATCTGAGCCAAATGGAAACCCTAACCCCAAATCACAGATTCTGTGTGCGAGCCCCTACTCGAGACAAGCCACTAAAGGACAGTTATTATGAGAGATCACAGCTGAGTTGTTAGGTCCAAGAGCTACTCTGCTCTGGGTAGCAGAGCAAAAGCTGGGGAAGGTTTGGTTTCAATGAAATAAAGATTTTTACTGCTGGGTCGCCTTCAACCAAACTGCGGGTCTGGAGAGATTTACAACTCATGTATCTCTACAGCCAAAGCAATCGCCATAGAAATAAGCTTAGCAAAGAGCTGAGCTAGAATATGGCCTGCATTCTGGGCTATTCAAAGATCTTAATCCCAAAGAGTTGAAATCTCTCGGGCAGAGGAGTACCAGACTGAGAAGGGCTAGCGGAAGAATCATGGAAGGCTTACCGCGATCAAAATAGTAAATCATTTATCCTCGTGGAACTAATTCTCTTGCTGGACAGAGAATCTTACAAGATGAATTGACTGTATTCCTCACATCTTTCAACTCCTTTTCACTCCCTAAAAGCGTCAGGGAGGTAAGCCAACTTATGACAATGTATATTTCATTGATTCAATAAATACCTCCCGACGTCCTAGCTCATGCTCGGTCTCCCGCAACAGGGAAGAAGCTAAAACAACTCCAGTCCACACAGTTGACAGTCTATTGGAGTTAACAGCCCCCGCAAGCAGTCATGCAGGAGGGAAGACAATCGGTAAGAGCACTGGCCTCAGAGTCGAGGCAAGTGCGTTCAAGATCAGGCTCAGCCACTGACCACATATATGACCATGAACAAATCATCTCCCCAGCCCTTAGTGAAATGAGGGCTGTGCGTGAGCTGCCACATCGTTTAATTTCTGTTATGTTCCTCAGAGATCAGAGCAGCTTGAAGGCAAGTTGGAGGCCTGTGGGAGCAACCCTGCCACAGACCTTTCTCTCTCACCTTCAACCTCCACAGTTCTGCTTGCTTCTGGTTTAATACATCCGCGTTCAGGGTATTAGAGGGCAAAAAACCTCAACGGCTAAGAAGAAATTGGAAAACTGTTGCCTTAAACAATTTTAAAGTCCATCCCTGTTTTGTGGTTCATCTTCCCAAAGTCCATGGTTTTGCTTCTTCCAGCACACACCTGTCTCTCATCTCTGGCAGATTAATCACCAGGGGAAATCTCTCTGATAAAAGGTTCTTTCCTTGGAACACAGACTTCCCCATGAATATTGTCCTGCCACAACCTTTTATGGTTTGTCTATCTCTCCTCCTAACCCCACATGTCCTCTTCTCAGCCTTCAGAGAGATGTTCACCAGTAGATGGCCATTGCTGATATGATCAGCTCATTTTCTAAGTGGTCATATTTCACATCTTTTTCTTTACATAAACCATGGGGTTTCCTATTTTAGCCCACATGACAGGAGACTTGCCCTCCCTGGGGAAGACTGCTTTTTTTTGTTTGTTTGCTGGCTTGTATTCCACTTTTTTCTCAGAAAGGATCTGAGGCGGTTTACATAAAATGGAATGAGTGGAGTACATAAAATACATAGGGTGGAATGCACAAAATACAAGATTGCATGACACCTTTCATTGATAGCAAAATAATTTATGTATACACATTTTACAAAACAAATGGTCCGAGCAGAATTTTAACAAATTCCCAAAGCCAACTACTTTAAATCACTTAGCTATTTTTTTTTTTTAAATCCTGGTCATTGCTTTCATATCTCTTAGGAATATGTCAATATTGCTATTGGTTGATTTCTGCATTTTTTTACCTGACCCATTGATTTCTGCTATTATGAATGAGGAGCTCACACTCACCTTCCCCATTTTCCCAAAGGAAGTGTGCCACACTATTTTAGGTAAATCAATACACATTTTTCCAATGTGACAATTATGTATATGTTGTTTCTGGAAAGGCCAAGCAGTTTGCTGAGCATGAAGCTTAAACTGGAGTCTAAAAGTGGAAAAACAAAGACTAGGAGAAAAAAAGAGCTAGAAATAAGATTTAAATGTATACTCTACCATATCAGAATATTTCTCTGCTCCCATGAATAAACCACTAAGGAGATCACTCTCAGACTTATAATGTGCATAAAAATCACATGGGATCTTGTTAAAATGCAGATTCTGATGTGGTAGGTCTGAGTGGGACCTGGGATTCTTGCCTTTCTGACTCTGACAAGCTCCTAGGCAATGCCAGTGCTCCTGGTCCATGAACTACACTTTCAGTAGCAAGATCATCTCTGATGACTTCCAACTCTTCTCCCCAGAGAGCTCTGACCCTTCTCAACAATCTCATTCTCTTCCATTTGCTATGTTACAGAGAGAGGCAACATGGCATTAACTGGAACTACTTGCACAGTAGGAAGAACAGGTATCACGTCTGTCTTGCCAATGGGAAATGCTTTGGCAGGTAAGGGACTCACATGGAGCTAAGTGGCAGCATTCTCTAATATAGAAAGAGTGCTTCAATGTCTGCCTTCCTTGCTAACAGGCTCAGATAATATTAAAACTGATATTAAAACTTTGAAACAAGCTAAAGAGCTTGCCTATTTGAGTCTGATGAAGGTCCAAGTCACTAGGGTAAGCAAAGGACCAGCCATACTCCCTGTGTCATTTTTCTTATCCCAGCAGCTTCTTTTCATTTCTAAAAGATGTTCTTTCTTTGCTCATATCCAACCAGGCTGCGGGCAATCTGGGGACACAGGTTGGTGGGAAAGATACCAAGGGAAGCCCTCCCCTCCTCCATTATGGCTGTCCTCCATCACAAGACAGGAGTGCTTGTCATTTATTACATGGGTAAAGGCCAGTAGGATGCTGTAAATGTTTAACCAGTGTCTGTCAAAAAAAAGAGGCCCTGATTTGTAGCATTTGCCAATTACCATGGTGTAAATCTCCCACTCTGGTCAATTTCAAGCAAGTGAGTTTCCTAAACATGGAATTAGAAAGACATGAGCACCTTGATCCAAGCTGACTCCAGCAAATCACAAGTAAAGCCTATAAGCTGAAAGCCAGACAATTAAAGCTGTATATTCAGTAAAGATTTATAGTTGTTTCATCAACCTTTTCATCACCTCTCTTTATTACCAAATTAAACTGACCTGGCAAGGTCTTTAATAGTTGATCATTTTTCTTTATCACAAAGCGTTTGGGGGAAATGTTTCCACCACATGAAATTAGGTTGTTGGCCTATAGATAGCTCCGATAAATATCATCTTGGACCAGAAAAACAGAATTCCCTTCTTGATGGTTCTCATGCATTTGGTAACTGTCTGAAAGGAGGGAGAAAAAATCTGCTACTCATATGCTAAAATTAAAATTCAAACCTTCTATGATGCTCTCATTCTGTATCTCAAGGACTTTATTTCAGACATTGTAAAGATGAACTTGAAATGAACACATTCATAAGTTGAATTTGGTAGCTGAAGGAAACTTAAGATAAAAGTTTATACTGGAACAACAGGATCTGATGGCTCTTGATCCACTGGATCTTAAAACTTTGTAAGTGATCAATTTCTACTAATATAAGAATAGTTAGTTTAAACTGAAAATATAAACTTTGGGAAATATAGATACTTTGGCAGTTAGGAGGGGTAATGGAAGTTCAAACGTATTTGCCCGAGAATAAATGAAAAGTGACTCTAAGTAGATTGCTAACTGACCACAAAGTATTCTCCTCCCTATATGGATAGCCATATCTTTTGCAATATGACTTTGCAACTCCTCCCATCAACAGGTGAAGTTTACCTCTAACTCTTAAATGAGCTGGCCTCATAACTTCTTTGGCCAATGAGGGCATGTATGGTGCAAGACTAGGCTTTAAGAAGCCTTGCAGGAGTTCCCACTTAGGGAACCTGACACCTTATGAACAAACCCAGGTTAGCCTTGGAATAAGACACAGTGTGGAGGGAAGACCGACCCCAGGTCAGCCCCCTCTGCTCACCCCAGGCAGACTTCTGCTGACCCAGCGCCCAGTCACATCTGAGCCCAGCCTGAAGTGCTGAACAACAAAGTCTTATGCTAAATAAAAGAGTGTTTATTTAAGCTACTGAGTTTTATAGCGATTCCATGGCTTAAAACTACTACAATCCCTTCTAGATTAAAGAAATCGCAAAAACACACACAACAAAATGTAATGTGTGGATCTTTACTTTTTCAGATGCTGATAGAAATTGACTATAAAAGAACATTAGTAAGATAAATGGGGAAAATTAAAATGGAATGAGTATTGAGAAATTATTGCCAGCTTTGTGAGATGTGAGAATGGTATTGTGCTTAGGTTTAAAAAAAAGTCCTTATCTCTTAGGGATATAAATATATACATACACATATATACACACGCATATATAATATATACATATGTATAATAAGCATATACATATATACACATACATATGCATAGAAGTATCTAGAGGTAAAACAGCATTATGCTTGGAATTTGCTTTAACATGTTTCAACAGAGCAAAGAGAGGGAGGGAGGGGAATAGAAGAAATAAAATGGGTAACAATTATAATTATAATGTTTAAAAATTGATAATGACCTCATGGCAGTTTGTTATACTATCCTCTCAGTCTTTGCATATGTTCAAACATTTCCAAAACAGTTTTTTAAAAATATTTCACCTGGGAAGAGGTTCTTAAGATTATTTCTGGGATTTTGAGTATCTGGGTGGCTCAGAGGCTTAAGCCTCTGCCTTCAGTTCAGGTCATGATCTCAGAGTCCTGGGATCAAGTTCACATCAGGCTCTCTGCTCAGTGGGGAACCTGCTTCCCTCTTTCTCTGCCTGCCTCTCTGCCTATTTGTGCGCTCTCTCGCTCTCTCGCTCTCTCTCTCTCTCTCTGTCAAATAAATAAATAAAATTGTAAAAAAAAAAGATTATTTCTGGGATTTTTCTAAGTACCCGGAAAAAAAGCAATCACTGATTAGAATAGACCATGTAATACAACTGCTGGCCCAGGAGTGCCTGGGTGGCTCAGTTGGTTGGGTATCTGCCTTTGGCTCATGTCATGATCCTAGGGTCCTGAGATCGAGCCCCAGCTTGGGCTCTGTTCAGTGGGGAATCTGCTTCTCCCTCTCCCTATGCTGCTCCCCCTGCTTGTGCTCTCTCTGCCTCTCTCTCTCAAATAAATAAAATATTTTTTATTTTATTTTTTATTTATTTTATTTTATTTTATTTCTCATCTGCTCAGAGAAGCGCTACAGTTCACGAGGCCACTACCAAAGCAGAAGGAATCCAGTAATGGATATGGAGATTGGATTCACAGCAAAGCCATGGCAAAAGTCAGACCCAAAAGAGTAAATCAGTTATAAACTAGGATGACCCTAGTCCCTCTTAAAGTGCCTGATGAAGGAAATTCAAGGCTGCCAAGAGAATTTGTTGTTTTTCCCCAGCCAACACTTGAAGGTAGAGCCCCTCCCTGTCCCTTAGCCTCCGTGGGAGCAGAGGGGCTGAATTCCAGTAAGTGCCAATTAGTGAAACCAGATGAGTTTCACACAGACCAACCCCCTTCCCATTTTCTGTAATGGTTCACTCCCCTGACTCTACTGAACCCCACCACTCCTTCCCTACTCCCTCATCCTCCCCTTAAAACACCCAGTCACCTCTGTTCAAGTCAAAATTGAGTTCAGTTCACCATGAACTTTTTTCCCTGTGGTAGTAAGTAATAGAGATCAACTGAAATCTGTCCTTGCCACTCTGCCTAGTATCCAAATTTGTTCTTCTACTCTTACCATATAGATAACGGAGACTTTTGATTCAAAAAGTAACCAAATGCGGGGCTGTTTGTCTGTTTTGGGTTTTGTGGCTATTCTTCTTGTTCTATGTCTAAGGGTAAGTAATCCGAAGGAGTATAGCAGGTGATTTGGAGGGAGAGGATGTCACACACCTGAAGCTCAGAGAGGAAGGTGGTAGAAATAATACAGGCAAGGGAAGGTGAAGCCAGAGCTAAGTCTTTATCCCTCAGGAAAGAAACAAAAGCAACATCTCGATTTGAATTTGTGAGATTTGGCTACTGATTGGATGAGGCCAATGAGACACGGAGGAGCTGGAAAAGTATCTGAAATTTCCAGATGGAGATGCGGATGGAGGACCCCATTGATTTGTTGCTCCAAAAAGAACTATAATTCATGTGAGCCGTAGTTCCACATGTTTAAGTAATAAGAAGAAAATTACCAAAGAAAATTCCCTGCGAAGAAATTTGTGTATCAGCCATTTTCAAAGCGATTATAGAACACAAGACAAATTAAAATAGCAGGAATTACATCATGTAAAGTTTGATTGCTAAATAGGACATATGGTGTTTCCAAATGAGAACCAAGGTCAGAAATCAAAGTCAGCAGCTTTGATCTTGCTAAATATTCCACATTTGGAGAGCTGAACACAAACACACACGCACACACACACACACACACACACACACACACTCACACACAGAGAATGCTGTACTTATTTAAAAAAAAATGTGTTTCCTTTCTTCATTGGAAATCCAGATTAAAAATTAAGAGAATCCAGAAAATTATGCTGCCTACTACCTGCAGTAGTTTTAAGTTATAAATGTTGGGCAGGAAACAAATCACAAGACCAAACATTTCAGTAAATAATTTCTAAATGACATTACCTGGAATAATGTACAAGAACTGGCTAGTATGTTTTAAGGAATTCATAACAGAAGTTTTAGAGGAAAAGAGCCATTTTTACCACATATATAGGGAACAAAAATTGAGAAAAGTGTCCAAAATTACCATAGTCCTTAAAATCCTTTTGTAAAAGGCTATAAAATGTCTGATGTTTTTCCAGAGTCAACTAAATGTGGCAAAATTGAGCCCAGGAAAGAGAGTTAGAAACTAGAATACTTCTTTAAGATTACTCAGAGGGGCTCCTGGGCGGCACAGTTGATTGAGCATCTGACTCATAGTTTCGGCTCAGGTTATGATCTTAGGGTCCTGGATGGAGCCCTGTGTCAGCTCCACACTCAGCAGGGAGTCTGCTTGAGATTCGCTCTCCCTCTCCCTCCACCCATCCCCCCGCTCTTAAGTGCCGGCTCTCTCTCTCTCTCTCTCAAATAAATAATTTTTTAAAAAAAAAGATCATTCAGAAAAAAGTAATTATGTCTCATTTGTTCAGAAAATATTTTATATACTTTTAGTAAAAACAGGATACTTACACCATTGATTGATTTTACTTATTTATCTATTCCAAATATTGGAAATGTATCAAAATCCCCATCTTGGAGAGCTCCCCTTTCCCTTGTTGTGGCTACTATTGTACTTCCTTGACAAGATGAAGGGAAGAAACAAATACTTTTCTTGCTGGCTTTGAAAAATCATCATACATGGTAGGCACAGCCCAAGGACAGTTGCCCTGGGGAGCTGCAGGGCAGTGGTGGAACACAGAGGTCCTGGGAAAACACTGAATCTGCCCTTCCGAGACATGGATGGATGGTCTTGCGTCCACTCCCTACTATCCGTGGGACTCAGAGCGACTCACTTCACCTTTAAATGGCAAGTCACTGAAGCTTGTCATTATTAGACCTTCACTTCCGAGTGCATATTTAAGGATGAAGTGAGCTAATTCATGGGAAAGCATTTTATAAAATAAGAACAAGGAAAGCAGAATGGATTCTTCTCTTGATGTCATTGTTCTCATAAGATCTATAACATTATGAAGCTTGGAGAGAAGTCAAGAGCATGCTGTTGAAGCAACTTAATGTCTGCTACTTGATGTGGGCCATACCTCTTGCATGATGAGCTTACTCAGTTTACAAGGCAAGTATCCCCATAAGATCATTTTAGGATTTCACTTTTTTTCTTCCAAAAATGAGTTTCTTTTCTTTTAAGGAATACCGGTTCAAGATCTCTGTCACACAAAAATCGCAAGGCTTATCCTACGTGCCTGTGGCTGTAATCTATGAAATGAAGGGAGTTGTTAAAAGCATCCATATTCTCAGTATCCCCTCTCCTGAGAGGCAAATGGATCTGGTAAAAAGAACCAGCTGTTTGGATTCAGAGCTGCTATAAATTGGCATTGGCCCACGTGCTTACTGTGCTAACCCTTGCAACAATGACCTTACAGTCTCTCTGGGCCTCGGTTTCCCTATCTGTAAAATGGGAATCAGAGGCAAATAATACTTACCTTGCCAAACTGTGATGAGAACTTAAGACAAGGTATGAAAGATGCCCATCAGAGAGCTTGGCCCGCACACATGTGTTCCTTAAATAGTGACCATTACTCTTCATGCCCCATGATAGCAGCCATATTGCTACAGAAATTGCTAGTTTGCACCATCATGTCAGTTTTCTCTTCAAATGTGGGAGATTCATAATGGTTGGCTTGTCATATTGACCCATGTGTATATTTTATGTACAGTTTATTCATATGACACATGAGAATGTAGTGAGAATAAATGAAACATGGCTCAGGGAGCCCTAAAAATTACCACGCTAAGTTTTAATCATCCAGCTCTATTAGAAGGGAAAAATCAACAAAAGAACCCATGAAACTGTCTCAAGAATGATCTAGGAGATAAATACACTTGACAACTTCCAGAATATCAGTAATCACTATCATTTTATTAGTAGGAGTATAGTATCTACTTAGCATAATATTCTATTCCCTCCCCCCTTCCATCTAAATTTGCATTCAACGTATCCTCACATAAATTAAGAGATTTTAATAATTTTTTAATAGTTGTCACCTTTATAGCTGCAAAAAACAAATTCTTATTCATTTGCTTTTCATTAAAGGACATGAACAGGCCATATGGGAAATGAAATCAACATAGATTTGTTATACCAAACCGTAAGCTTTGTCTCAGCTCTAGCTAGGAGACACCATTGTTGAAATGATACTAGCATTTGCAAAACCCCTGTAGTGTCTATAAATCCGGCACTTGCAAATGTGCTGATGGACTGAAGCAGGTAGTAGAAGGATACCTAGATTTGTGGGTCTTGAATATGCTGTTTACTTGGGATTTCAATGATTAAACATGTGATTCTGAAGACTTTTACCGCTCTATAACTACTCATCAAACATGGCCAAATAGCAATCAAGGGATAATAATAACCTTAGAGACACAATTTTCCATCCCACCTTATCCATGAGGCTCTCAGATCATCGTCTCCCCCTCTCTCTCCTGTCCTGTCCCCCCTCACAGAGGAGGATTTTGTGTACATACTCAGTATCTGGTTTTTCCTATTGAAGCCATATGTTCAATCCTCTACCATCCCCCTTCCATGCCTAGATCTCTATCTTCTGTCCCCACAAAATAGACTTGAACCATGAGACCATCTGCTAGCTGGAAACTCCTAGACTGGTCAATTTTGCTATCCGGGGTTACAAAACATTTTGTACCATGGTCTTCTTATTGGGTGAGGGTCACTACTTTTTCACTGTCATCTGTTCCCAGGCCAACCCTCTGTTTACATATGATCCAGAAGCAGGGACATGACGGTAGTGACAAGGCTGGAGGGAAGGGTTGGTCTGGAGCAAAGGGTTGTTCCACTTGAACACCTTCTTCAAACTGATGCCTTTGCAAAAATTTTTAAGCAAATATGTTGACATAATGATTGTGAAGATGTACTAAGTATCATCACCACAGAAAGGAATATAAGGGGAGAATCAGAGATGGATGGTAGTTAACCTTCCAACCAAAAAGGGTCCCCTTTGGGTGCTGGCTTTTCTATCACTCGTCAGTGACCATCAGCACTGGGGCCATCCTCAAGTCTAAGAGACCTACATTATGTGCATGCTTCCTCCCATGCTATAAGAACATGGCTCTGCTTGTGTTTGATATTAGGATGAATTTTTAAATTTAAAAAACTTGTCAAAATAAGACAAGAAAGGACAATAATCCAATGTGTTTATAGGTAACTCGTTTTACTTGCTGAACTCCTGTCTTAACTTCCTCTTTAATACCTGTGTGGTGGGTATATGTCTCCTTATATTGATGAGGAAAATCAAGCACATGGTAGTGAAGGAATTTATCTAAAGTCATGCCGTCTTTAGAATTTCATCCCTGGACGGCAAAGTCAGGTCTCTGGCAAATATAGTAAGTTGGCTCCCAACTTAACGTTGAGATTAACATAAGTTAATGGGTCTTCAATTATGAAAGATATTAAAAGACTCTAAAAGAAACCAGAATAAAGGCAAGTGAATATTTTAGTACCTTTCTAATATTATTTTCATTATTATTAATGACCCCCTGGTGGGATATTTTAGGATATTGATGAGCCTTGACCTTGGATGCCATACCATCGTGCAATTATTAAGTGTCAGAAAAATTGATAGCTTTTAGAAAGTAACAGCAAAGCTGAAATTAACTCCCAGCCAGCATGCAGTTGACAGCGGCTGATGGATGAGAATGAGTTCAAGGAAGATGTGGTTGCAAAAGGAAATCACATGTCCCTGCCCCCTGAATCTACCAAATTAACTTAACTTGGCTCAGCTTAGTGTCTATTTTCCCCATTATCCCTTGAACTACGATGATAGAAAGAAGTAAAGGCCTTCCCTTCTTCTTCCACTGATTACTGAGCTGGAGGACACTGATCCGTGGATTCTCTTGGCCAATGTAAAGAACTGTTAAATTTGGAAGAGATTTCACAGCCATCTGGAGCTCAGAAAGCTCTGTTGTCTTCTGGTTTTGTCAACATAATCTAAGTGTAAGTCGGAAACAAGTAGTCCAAATAAAAATTTGGAAAGGGAAAATAGAGGGCAGTAAAAAGATGTCCTTTAACACATAGGGATTTTTTTTCTAAACTCCAGAAGAAAAACAATTCCTGGAAGAGTGAGGTTTTTTTATGCCAAAATTAGCTTTGACCTTCGGCTCGACTGGCATATTCCTTCTGGTGGCACTTTTCAATGGAACTTCTACCACTGTGGGGTGATTCTGAACCCCATTCCTTGGATGGAAATCAGAAACTCTAGTCTCTAGCTCTTGGCACTTGGGCTGGCACTCCATTCCCATCCCTATGGGCAGTTCTCCACTGGATGTAACCTCTTTTATAAGGCTAAAAATCCCAGGGAGATTTTAGGAGAACTTGCAACATCAGTGTTGCAAAGAGCACTGTGGTGCTGTAAGCCCTGGCCAGGCCACAAACAGAACCTGAAGACATTTAGCCAGAAAACCTCAACCACATAATCATGAAGATGATGATGACCTTCTCAGTATGCCACACATTTCTTCTTCTTTGGGGAGACTCTGGAAACCGTGGAGGAGGTGAGGCACATAGATGTGCAAGGTCTAACTCAGGACTGTTGGGAGGGAGAGACAGGGAGAAGAAGAGCAGGACAAGTTTTCATATGGGCAGCCCTGTAAGAAAACTCTGTCACTGTTTCAGGATGTGGCTTCTTGCTGAAGTATTGGATGCGACTGCCAGTCATTAACAGAGAAGGCAGTGCCCTAAGCCAGACACAAAATAAGAAACAAAAGATGGAAAATAAGTTCCTCCAAGTGCTTGGATTTTTATTTCCCCTTGGGGAATTGCCGTCCTCATTCTCAACGGCTTCTCCTGGGCACTGTGACCAGAATCACAGAGCAGAGAGGAAACCTCTAGATCCTGAATAGGAAAAGTGGGCTTCCAGCAAGCATCCTGGGATCCTGGGTTAGGGGAACTTGAGAGAGAAACTAGGAGCAATTCTAGAGCTAGGGAGAAAAACTGCCTATGGGGAGCAGTAACAGGAGCTTTGGAGAAGTCTGGTCCTCCTCCACCCTCCACCCCACCCGAACCCCGACTCAAAGAGCTTCCCCCATTCTATTTTTGGCCTTCTTGTTTTCTACCATACTTACAACCTCAGCAGACCCTCTTTTCACTTCCCTTTGTCATTAATCCCTTCCCTCCAGTTTGATGGCTGGGGATTTGCTGCTCATTGTTTTAAGCCACCCCACTCTTCTAAGTCATAAGAGTAAATAACTAAACACATAAGTAAATAAACAAGGTCAGCCTTAATCTCAACCAGTCTCTAGGCTTTAACTTTCCCTGTGAACAGGACCCCCAAACCTCAGTGTTCAGTTCCAAGACTGTCCCTCAGTCAGATCAGCTGGCTGGGCTCTCTGGTCAACATCTCTACCTGATTCCCTATAAGCAAATGGCACACAGAGCCCAGAGCCCCAAAGAGCCATTCACCACCCATCCACCTCAAACCTGCTCCATGCCTGTGCTCCTCCCTCACATGAACACTCTAGCCACCTGTGATTCCTCAATCTCTCCTGCCTCAAAATATCCCATAATTATAAAATATCCTCAGCCTTGAATCCACCTTTTATGTCTCTCTCCATGAGCCCTCCCACAGTCCCAGAACTCTCTACCCTTCCCTGGGGTACTGAACAACCTCCTTCCCAACATACATCTTTCCCCACTGCAACCCTGCCTGTGTGGGATGCACGTTCAATTCATCATCCAAACCAGGATACTTCTGAGTGAAAAGAGCATTATTCATGATAACCCCAGGAGACAGGTAGAACCTGGGTCTATACTGGATGAACAGTCATGCTGATCCAGCACCCTTCTGACAGACTGACCTTCCTAAGGCTGAACTCGGATATCACACAGCCTCGATGAAAACCCATACCAATGCACCAGTGCTTATCACATAGATCCGATGCATCTTAAAACAGCATTCAAGAACATAATATTCAAAGCTCTGGCCCTGGGTGGCTCAGTCAGGTGAATGTCCAACTCTTGATTTCAGCTCAGGTCATGATCTCAGGGTCCTGGGATCTAGTTCCACATCTGGCTCCACGCTCAGCAGGGAGTCTACTTGAGGATTCTCCCTCTTCCTCTCTCTCTGCCCTTCTCCCGACTCATGTGTGCATGCTCTCTCTCTAAAATAAATGAATAAATATTTTTTTAAATGGGGGGCTCTGGCCCCAGTCCTCCATCCCTCCATCCCATGGTTTTTCACTACCCTTCTTCCTTCTTGCCACTCTCACCAAACTCAGGAGCCTATGCTCTCTGCTCCCTAGTTTTTGGCCTTTGCCTTTAGCTTTTATATCCTCCCCTCCCACCTCCCACCCTTCTCCCCAAATCCAAATCCTATCTAATTTTCAAGGTGCACCCATAAAGGCCACCCCTTCTGGGAAGCCATTCCTACTGTCAACATGATGGGTTCTGGAATCAAGCTGCCTGGGTTAAGATGGATGTTCATCCACTTGGAAGAAGCATGGCATCAGACAGCTTACCTCTGTCTTGTCCTCCTCATTTTTAAAGGCTCATAGAATTGTTCTGGGGATTAAGTGGGTATAGACTGAAAGGTGCTTAGGGCAATGTCTGACCCATAGAGAGTACCTGGTAGATGTGGACAGTCATGATTGCCTCCAGTGATATCTTTCTTGTGTATGTGCAGAGCCCTGCTTTTCATGTAATTCCCATAGGAACTTCCCCACATTCTACTCTGAACTTCAGTGTTTTCCAAGATAAAATATTAAGAGTCTTTATAAGAGTAAACAAAGCAAAAACAACAGAGACATTATTTCACTGGTCTACCCCGCCTGATATGTAGGCCTTCCCCAACAGTGCTGAGATTTTGGAGGAAGGGTCCCCTTATGGATCTGCCAGTCTTGGCAGATGGGGCCATAAGTGAATAACCCAGCAGTGAACACATCTGCCGTGAGTGCTGTGTACGGTGGCAGCTGAAACCTAAGAAAGTGACAAAAGAGCAGAAGGAAGGTGAGGAGGGGTAACAGGTGAATGTAGGATGGGACAAGGGAATTCTCCACACTGAGGGAAGCTTGGCCAAAAGTCCTGTGGCAAGAAAGACCACATCAGGTTCGGGTGGCCAGGGAGTGACAGCCCAGAGAGCGAGGGTCAGTGTGGGGTGAGGTGGTGGCTAGAGAGCTGGGAGCCGGGCCACCAAGACCAAGCCTTGCGCACCATGCTGAAAAGCTTTCACCTGATCCTGAGAGCAAGGGGGAGTCGCTGAAAGGCTCCGAGCAGGGACGTGGTGGCGTATTTGTCCTTTGAAGCGGTCCCTCTGGCAGCAGCATGGAGAACGGAGGGTCCAGAAAATGTCATTAAGCAAAGGGAATCCACTTCCTTTCTTTTGAGACTTCTCCAAGGCTACAAAATTGAAGGTGCATGGTGAATCTCTAGTGAGAGGGAGCCGTTAAGACGCAGGTTTTCACAAACCTGACCGTGGAACTCTGTTTTCTCTTCAAGCCATCCACTGTCACCACTTAAAGCGCGATTCCCTGGAACACTGCTTTAGGAAACACTGAGAAGGCTTACACTAGCGTCCAGACTGCTCAGGAGCGTGGCTGTGTGTGAGGCAGAGGGCTCCTTCAGGGCAGGCCGATTCGTTGACTTGCCCTGCAGCCCTCCGGAGGCTGCTTCTTTGGCCACGTCTGTAAACGAGGGCCCTGGCCACAGCGTGAGGATGGCCATTACCATTACTTTCCTCAGAGTTACTATCCACTGAGAACTCGCTAGAGGTGCTCAACACTAAGTGTTCCACCTGTCTTATCTCGTCCTTTCCTCATTAAGGCCCTCTGAAGTGGTGGCTCCTTAGCAGGTGAAAATACATTCCCATGTGGTTTTAGGAAAGACATAGGGAAGCCACCCAATGATAATCTTAAATTCTTAGCAATTAATCTCACGGATTTTATTTTCCTTTCCTGTTTTACTTTCTTCTTTTTCAAGCAGGGAGTGGTGGTGGTGGCATTTTCAAGCCCCCAGCCAAAGTTCTCCATGACATCCTCTGTCCCTGTCAGGTGTGGCTTTTTAGTGACACCGTAATTATAATTATGACAAACTAGAATGGCTAATTTTAGAAAATGTTTTTCCACAAAGCAGGAGTGAAATGACAGCTTGCTTACAGATGATGAGATGATTCAATAGGCAAAGAACTTTTATTTGAGTACTGAGCTAGGAGATTTAGTGATCAAGTGCTAAAATCCCTTTTGGCCACCTGCGGGGCAGACTCCTCCTGGATTTCAAGTCCTCAGCAGTCAGGCGGGCTGCTCCCCCTCAGGCCTAGGAGGAGGGAAGCGCTACTCAGGAAGTCCCCCAGGCCTGCAGAGTCAGACCTGCTCCATAGGCTCCAAACTGAACCGGAGAAAAGCACCACAGATCATTTAATCCCCAAATCAGGCCTGAATTGCCCCACAAAGGGGTAAGAGGTCTCCTGAGGAAGAGAATAAGATGGAGTTTGCTCCAAATAAGTGGATGTTGTCACCTTCATTTTTACCTTCACAAATACCTGGGCTGGTTTTACATGAGACTAAACAATAATCATGATAATGGCGGGGGGCGGGGGCAGGGAGGGGTTGTTGAGAAGTGGCACTACTTCTCTCTGTGTGAAATTATTACACCTCCATCAGAAAGGATGAATACCTAACTTTTGTAGCAACATGGACCGGATTGGAAGAGATTATGCTGAGTGAAATAAGCCAAGTAGAGAAAGTCAAGTATCACATGGTTTCACTTACTTGCGGTGCATAAGGGGTAATATAGAGGACAGTAGGAGAAGGAAAGGGAATGGGAAGTGGAGTAAATCGGGGATGGGAATGACAACATAAGAAACTTTGGACTCAGAAACAAACTGAAGGTCTTGGAGGGGAGGGGGATGGGAGAGCCTGGTGGTGGGTACTGAGGGCACCTATTGCATAGAGCACTGGGTGTGGGGCATGGGCAATGAATCTTGGAACACTGAAAAATAAATTAAAAAAAAAAAGAAAGAAAAACACAGATAGATAAAGATCAAACTAGCAGGCTTACTACTGATAATAGCTGGGTGGAAGAATGGGATGTTGGGCTTCCTGAAAATCCTGTTCTGTGAAAAATGTACCATCCCAGAACTGTATAGCTCCCCATTACCAGGACAGAATCTGCCTAGATGTGATTACAGTAGAAAAAGCAAGTGGATAAAATACTCTGTCTGCAGAGGGAGCTGAGCATGCTGGCTTTCTTCCCTACTCCACCCCCCACAACACCCCCTACCTGTCCCTAGTCAGAGAAGCCATTCCTCTTCTTCTAGAAAGGAGGCAGTGTAGGGACAGAGAGAAGGGAGGAGTCTTCTTCCTGGTCTTTTTATTTCTGGGGATTGGAGTAAAACTCCCAGTCCTGCTACCAAACCATGAGGGTCAGGAATATCCATTTTTCAGACATCATCAGCATTCGAAACACAGCGATAAGGGCTAACTGTTTCCATAGATTATCACCAAGAACAGAGCGCACATCAACCCCTGGAGGGCAGTGCTAATGCAAGTCCCCATTTTACAGGTGACTTTGGGAGATTAGTTGACTTGTTATTTACCCAATTAATAGGCCAGCACTCATGAGGGGTAACCTGGAAGACAGTGGGAGAAGGAAAGTAAATGGGAAGTAGGGTAATCCAGAGAGAGAAACAAACAACAGAGACTTTGGACACAGAAGCAAACTGAGGGACTTGGAGGGAGGGGGAGGAGGGATGGGAGAGCCTGGTGGTGGGTACTGGGGACACCCAAAGCGTGGAGCACTGGGTGTGGGGAACGGGGAATGAATCTTGGAACACTGGAAAAAAAAATTTAAGTAACAATAAAAAAAAATTAAAAAAAAATAAAGTATTCTGTACATGTCTGAAAAAAAAAAAAAAATGGGCCAGCACTCACATTCAACTCTAACCTAGGAGACCATTTTCAACCTCTTTGCTCTGCTGCCCCAAAATTGTGTCATTCAGTAAATCTGTAGGTCTGATCTCCATAAGGTTTAGTCAGTTCTAAAAGAAATACTTTTGTCTGCAATGATCAACTATAAGAAAAAGTTTTGTACAAGTTAGTGCTTCTGACTCCCAGGGGCCAAGAAAGCCCTTCAGGGGCTCCAGCCTGTGTGAGGAGACTTTGCAAAGCCCTGTGGCTGGTTCTCAGCTGTTTTCAGTGACAATGAAATGCACAATCAGTGCCTGACAACCTGCTATGTCAGCTGCCCCCCACCCCCAAGGACATGGCCTTCAGAGTTGGAAAAAGAGCCAAGGGCTGAAGACATCCCTCGCAGTAGCAGATATGAATCCCATGTTTGCTTTGTGTGGAACATCTCAGAAGCCAATACAATGAGGAGCCCACAAAACAGGAACACATCCGGGCTCTGTTCCCTCCCTAGGCTCCAGACATGTGATTTGGGGGAGACCAACTCCCCACTTCATCACAGTAAACAAGGTGTAGCAGGCAGCCTCTGAGATGGCCTCCACAGAACCCTCCTCCTAGCGCTCCTGTCCTGGGGTAATCCCCTCCTCTTGAGTACACGCTGGACCCAGCATCTCACTTCTAAGAAAGACATATAGCAAAAGTGGTGAGGTTCCACATCCAAAATTATGTTACAAAAAGACTGTGACCTCTGTCTTGGATACTCACCAACCCCTCCAGATGCCCCCCCATCCTGGCTCAGTCTCTAAGTGAAGCCAGCTGCTGTGTCGTGAGCTGCCCTAAGGAAAGGCCCACTTAGCAGGACCTGATGTCTCTAGCCAACAGCAGGAAGGGATTAAAGGCCACCAGCAACCTTGTGAGGGATGGTGGAAGCAGACCCTTCTCCACTGGAGCCCCAAGGTCATCACAACCCTGGCCGGTGCTTTGCTTGCAGCCTCTCAAGAGGCCTGAGTCAGAGGCTCCCCACTAGGCTGCCCCCTGGAACAGTGACCCACAAAAACTGTGAGAGAATAAACATGTGTTTGTTTAAGATTTATTTCTTCATTTGGGAGAGACAGAGCATACATGTGCAAGGGGGGCTGGAGAGAGACAAAGGGAAAGAGAATCTCCAGCAGACTCCCCGCAGAGCCTAATGCAGGGGTCCCTCTCAAATCCCTGAGCTCATGACCTGAGCTGTCACCAAGAGTCAGTTGCTTGGGTCACCTGGGTGGTTCAGTCCTTAAGTGGCTGCCTCTGGCTTAGGTCATGATCCCAGAGTCCTGAGATCAAGCCCCATATCGGGCTCCCTGCTTGGTGGGAAGCCTGCTTCTTCCTCTCTCACTCCCCCTGCTTGTGTTCCCTCTCTGGCTGTGTTTTTCTCTGTCAAATGAATAAATAAAATCTTAAAAAAAAAAAAAGAGTCAGTTACTCAGCAGACTGAGCCACCCAGATGTCCCAATCAACATTTGTTTTAAGTCACTAAACTGTGGGATAATTTGATCTACAGTTGGGAGACAAATCCATGGCTGAGCATTAAACGATGACTCCAAATTCTTCTAACAGATTCACTTTTTAATGCTCTTTTCCCTACAATTACCTGTGAGGGAACAATAGAACTTTTGTGGGTCCCTGCCATGGTGGTGAGTGGGGCTTGGTGAGCTGAGCACTTGAGAGTTGAGTACTGAGCGCAAAAAGGCTTCACTGCCCTTATAGTTACCCAGTTACCCCTCTCCTTCTAGAAGAGCAAATCATGTCTCATGTCATCAACTTCCTATCTGAGGACGTCTCCTAAATTATTAAGTACCTCATTCATGTGTTTCTGCTCTTCTTTAAACCTATCTATACATAATCATATATACGATGTATTTTCCTTATACATTGGCACAAACTCTCAGCTCAGTTGTATGAATGAATGAACAGGATTGCATTAAAATGTACTGTACACTTAATAAAGACCTGTCATTATCCCCAGAGAAACTGCAGCGTCATTATGCTAAATATAAGTGCGTAGCAAAAAAGGAATGAAAACTTCCTTTACCTTACTAAGTAGCCATGGAGAAGATTTGCATCAGACGTAACAATTTATCTCCTAACTGAATATGAAAACAGAAACCATTAAGTGTAATTTCATCACGAAATAGTCAATCATTAAGACTTATTTTCAGCAGCTGTCACTTTCCCATTAATAACTGCCTCTCCATGAATTTGATCTTCCTCATATAGAGAAATATCTTTTGCAGTTGAATAATCCCTCTCTCCCATTTGTTCAAACTCGACTCTCAAACTCTGAAAAGCTCATGACCACATTTGGCACTGGAAAAAAGAGAATAAGGACCCTCTGCAAACTAAGCCTATTCTAAAAAAGGCAACTGACCGTTCTCCCATGGTGGGTCCTAGGGATGACAACCACTATGAATAAACAATAAGATCTTCCTGTTCTCATATGCATACACATGCATGTGCATGTGTGCGCGCGCGCACACACACACACACACACACACACACACACACACACACTCAATCTCTTCCCCCACAGTAACTATATTTTTCCCAATTAATACTTGAACAGCAATAAGAATTTAGATCTCAGGATGTAACTGATGAGCATGGTGATGCTTAAGATCTCCTGAAATGCGGGCGCCTGGGTGGCTCAGTGGGTTAAAGCCTCTGCCTTCAGCTCAGGTCATGATCTCAGGGTCCTGGGATCAAGACCCGCATTGGGCTCTCTGCTCAGCAAGGAGCCTGCTTCCTCCTCTCTCCCTGCCTGCCTCTCTGCCTACTTGTGATCTCTCTCTGTCAAGTAAATAAATAAAATCTTAAAAAAAAAAAAAGTCTCCTGAAATGCAAATGATTTTCCAAAGCTCCATAGATCTCTAAGGC
Source organism: Spilogale gracilis (assembly GCA_004023965.1). NCBI lineage: Eukaryota > Metazoa > Chordata > Mammalia > Carnivora > Mephitidae > Spilogale > Spilogale gracilis. The sequence goes on from PITA01003330.1 coordinate 29,942, forward strand.
CAAGGGTAAAACATTAACTTTCCCAGAGGAGAAAGCAGGTATAATACCCAGATTCATAAGGCAAATGAGGCACTGACTTTCATGCTTTAGGGATCACACTGGCACATTCCAGAAAATAAGCATGTGTACAAAACTGGCTCCATGTTGACCCTTTCCTCATTATGCTTACACTTCGTGCAATTTCAGTCTCATTAGAGCCATCTATGCAAATAAGATGGAACAACAGATAGCCAGGTTACCATTAACAACGAGGCGCCCCAGTGTGGCTGCGGGTCCTGCTTGCTCACACTAGCTGCTGGGGGTGGGCGGGGGACCAGGTGATGCTCGGGTCTCCTCAGCCATCAGCCCTGCAGTTCCTACGCACATAGAAGGCACTCAATAAATACTTGTGGAGGGAACAACTAAGTTTGGTTTTCACAACAAACCGGATTTAGAGCTAGCTTTTTTTTCCGTTTTGCAGATGGAGGAAATCAGAGATTCATAGGGGGAAAAAAAGCCTCACGTTACATAGCTGGGAAATAGAAAACCTGGAAATCAAATCTAGGTCTTCTCACTGTTGAGTTCCTGCCCCTTTTTCTTATTGAGTAAGAGTGCCCAGTAGACAGCATCTCTTGTGTTTATAAGGTGTCCACAATGATGCCACAGTACTGCTGCTCTCATTATTTTGTCATCGTGGCTAATATTGTGGCATAAGATCTTTTAGAGAAACAAAAGGTCTATGAGCTTTGCCTTCCAGGAGGATGTCACTCAGGAAATAAAATAAGACAAGTATATGAATAACTATTTGCTGCAACCTAAATGAGGTTGGCTTGAGCCACTTTCCAAGGTTTAACGCCGGTCACAAGATTTCTGCCAATTCCCGTGTATGCGGTCACATCCAGGCTCTGGCTCTGCTGCCCACGCCGGCCCAGTTTGGTCCCGCTGCAACAGACAGATACCCTCACAACCACACACCAAAAAAACTTCTGGCTGTGGCTGAACTTACTGAAGGGTCACAAAGGCAAGGCCAGCATCTGGTGGTGAATCTCATTAAACTACAGGTCCAGGTTAGACATTAGGTTTCTCTGTTCTTAAGTTGCCTTTTAGTCGATCAGGCATCCAGGAATTTGAGCCACTTCACCCCTGAGAACCCCCAGTCCCAGGGCTAGCTGGCTGTCTTTTACTACCTGCACACACTTACCCCTCTCGCTTCTCTTTCCCCTCTCTCCTTCCATTCATCTTTTCCAAAACACAAGGCATTCATCTCACTCTCTCCTCTATAGGAGTATAACCATGACCTTTGTTCTCTGGGCTCCTGACGAGGGCAGCCCCATCTTTTCCTGCAAGTACCTTAGCAGGGCATCAGTGTTTTTTCCCCCCGAAGAGTTATTCCAGGGCCAGCTGTTAAAATGATCCACTAAATGCCTGTCTCCAACTGCAATGGTTGACCTGAGAAGTTTAAGAAGATAAAACAAAATTTTTAGATCAAAACAGAAGGATCACTTCCAGCTACAAATGCAAAGAAGAGGCACAATTATACCCAGGAAAGACACGTATTCCAGGACCTGGGATCAAAAGGAGACAGATGGGAAAAAAGATGGGGAAGGCCTTCTGGACCCTGAGTGGGGAAGGGTTTGAAGAGATGTCAGTTTCATTCTATAGGAAGTAGGAAGCTATTTTTGAGCAGAAAATTATTTTCCAATCTCCGTGTGGAGATGAGAAATAGAGAAGATCATTTATCAGCACAGAAATAACTTTCCAGCATAGCAAAGAAATGTGCATGAAGAATGAAGGAAGACCAGAGTTCAGGTTCACAATTTCTCCACACTGTCTCCTTGACGCTTTAGGAAGCTCCTTACCTTTGACAACCAGACAGTGAGCACTCTCCCATGTCCACCACGGTTGTCATGTGATCATCTCCTAATTAAGGTTTTGCCACTGATAGTTTTCCTGCAATTTGGAATAGATCAAGGATCTCACCCTGTGATAGGCCTCTTAACTGTGAATGAATTTGACAGGGAGCAGCCAGTGGTGAAGCCTTCTGAAGGCAGAATACCTAGGAGGGAATGTAATCTATTTGTACGCAAACAATTTGTACATAGAGTTGGATGGATTTGAGATTAGACCTAATTCTACTCTTTACCAGGCATGTGACCATGAGCAGGTCAATTAACTTCTTCATGAGAAAATAGAATCATCATCTCTATTTAACAGATTCAAAGAGATAATGTATGAAAAGGGTCTGGCAAACAGGAAATGCTCCCTAAGTGGAAGCTCTCATCATCATTATCATCACCTTACTCTTCTTATTCTGAGAAGCTAGGGAGCTGTGCCCTGTCTAGGTCTGTCCTACCCTCCTTTCCAGAGGAACCGGCATCCCCATATATATCCCCTTAGGGTGCTGACTCATCCTGGCCTTACCAGTGATGGCAGATGGCTGACCCCAGCTCCCTTCAAGTTTCCAACTCAAGAGACCCTTCTGTCCAGCCACCATGTCATGCCCACCTCCTTCCTCTGGTTCATACTCAACCCCAGGTTGTAAGGAAAGCCCTCCAAACCCCAAGGCTACTGCACAAAGGACCTGGGTCAGGTGCAAGGAGGAACACTAAGATAAATGGGGCCCAGGCGTGCCTTCAAGGAGCCTGCAAATTAGCACAACTGTGTCTTCTTCATTATTCTGCCTCTGAATCCTGGCACAAAGTACCAATTCTACGATTATCGTCGTTATTGTTATCACTTTTGTTCATATTTAAATGCTTGCTAGACTCAAGTAGTAAATTAGTATTTACTCGACTTCAACTATGGAAGCATTTCATCACACTGGAGCATAATGAAAAGGGTAAGGCAGATAGGCAAACTATAAACTGAACATACTTTCAAACAGGCTTTTCCTGGTATATCTTAGCAACACAATTTGACCGAGAAGTACTGTAGCTAATGAACCAGATTCGATAGTAGAACAATCAATGGTAAGTTCACTGCAGCCTAGTCTCAGAGGTATGACAAAAGTGGAAGAGCACAGCCAAATGTAAACTGATCAAAGAAATCCATAAAATAAATACTAATAAATATTAATAATAAAGATCTAATACACAAATCCATAAAATGGAGATATTTTATGACTGTATATTCATTTTGCTTCCCTCAAACCAAAAGCCACTGGGTCACACTATTTCTTTAGCTCAATAGGTGCTGTGGACTTACTTACACAAGACTACACCCCAAGACAGTTCTTTAAATCTGAAGAGGATGATCCCTCTTTTGGTGCTCAGACCTCCACAGGAGAGAAAATTCTTTTAATATTTTCTTTATTTATTTGAGAGAGAGAGAGAGAGAAAGAGAGCACAGAGAGAGAGGGAGAGGGAGAAGCAGACTCCGTGAAAAATGAAGAACCCAACGTGGGGCTCGATCCCAGGACCCTGAGATCATGACCTGAGCTGAAGTCAGACACTTAACCAACTGAGCTACCCAAGCACCCAGGATAGAAAATTCCTAAAAGATGGCCAAAGAGAAAACTTCCAGAATAAGTTTTGCATTAAGTTTTTTGGTATTGCTGATAGCAGTTACAAGAGCCTTAGATGTCTTGGCTTACCTGAAAAAGGTAAAAATGAGGATTCCTGAAATGCTACTTGATGAAAGAACAAGTCATAATCCATGACATATGCTATTATCCTCTTCAGTGATATTCTGAGTGGCTTTATAACAAGGGGTTGGCCAGTGATGGGCTTTGGTGAGACCACTGATCCAGGAGTCAGGATTCCCAGGTTTTAATGCCAGCAACACACTAGAAGCTAAATCATCTTGGAAAAAAATCATTTAATCTCACTGGGCTTTCTCTCCAAGGCTGAAAGACAAAGACATTTTTGACTGATGACTCTGTACCTTCCTCCCAGTTTTTGATTCTCTGCTATCTATGGGGTCTAGAAGTTAATTCCCCTGAGAAGCCTGTGCCAGAAAGAGCAACTATGGTCCATATTGGTTGTGACTTTCTCTTTCTTCTCAGCCAGTTGGAAAATTCTGAGACTGATGTTGCTGCCAGCAGAAACATGAAAAAAGAAGGAAGTACACGTGAGAGTTTTGACCAAGGACATCTAGAAGGTAAAAAATAAAATATGACCAAAAAAAGTAGATATAATGAGCCAAGATAGCACAATGATGGACCTTCTAATGAGACAATTGTGTCTGAGAAACAGTGAAGTAAAACCACATTCAGAACCAAGGAAAATATGTAGGAACAATGACTGGAGGATGCTTCCCTTTCCCTAACCTCTGGGCAATGCTAATATCAAGAGAGAATAGTTAGAGCCAAAACCTAGCCAACCTTGGCAAAGCTAGCCATACTCCATGGATTCACTGAATTAAAATTACTTGTATATCTTTCAACAAACTCAAAAATACTTAGTTCTGCTGATGAGAAAATGGGATGAATACCCAATCGGTGCTTAAATATTGGACCTTAAACATTTTGAAACCTAATCATTTGGGAGAATAGCAAGAGTTCCCTTGAAATAATCCCAGAAATAAATAATATGATGAATCTGTCCTGATAAATATCATACGGTCTTCCCAATTAGTTTTCAATCAGTACATATTGTGGTGAACAGTCATTCTAGTTCATCTGCTTTTCAGTGTGACTAGTTTGCTACATATAACAAAAGTGCCACTATTATGCCTTATAATATAACATAACTTGCAATGACCTTCTTTTAGCAAATGCTTATGATACAATGATTAAGAGAAACAGAAGTCAGATAGACTGATATTTGAATTATAGCTCTGCAGTTCATTATCTGAGAGCTGAGTGACATTTGGACAATGTACTTTATTTCTCAGAACTTCAACTTCTACATTTACAAAACAAGGATGTAATAATGCCTTCCTCATGGAGTTTTGAGAAAGGTTTGAAACATACCAAAAATATGATACATGAACAATAAATTGTTTTTTGTTATTGTTGTTATGACTTACATGTGCATAGTTCTGAGCTAAAATCTGCCTTCTCTAAATCACAACCTAATTCTGGTATACAACTATTCAGAGTAAGACTATTATCACACAACAGTTGTTTAAGTGCAGGAAGGGAGTTCTCATATACTCCCAGTTGTCTCTTACACAAGCTAAATATTCTTCTATATTAGTTGAGACTCTTGAATATCTGTGATAGAAAACTAGCTCAGCTTGTCTTTAAAAGGGAGAATGTATGACATAGCTGGGAAATGTAAAGATTAGAACTGGTTTCATATATCCATATGTTTTCTTTTCCATGAGTTGACTTCACTTTGGAGAAGGTGCTCCCAGATGGTAGCAAATATGGCCAGGAACAAAACGCAGTTGATACCGTCTTCATGGCATATGATTAAAGATCAAGCAGCGCCTGCTCCTTTGAACTCCAGCAAAAGTCTTGATAGACCTGGATTGTAATGCTTGTCAACTACTAACCAACCACATGTAGCCAGAGTGATATAGTGTTCTGACTGACCAGTCTTTATTCTGTGTTGAGCAGAACAAGGGAGGAAAATAAACCCCCTCCAAACAAAAGAAAAAGGATATAACTACCAGAAGAGGAGGGAAGGGAAAACCACTCTCATCTAACAATGTCCTGCTACCAATTAGGTGACAAGGATATCAACAGAGTCATGATTACATTTTTTAATGTCTGCACAATGGTGTTTAAATATGTGAAATAATAAGAAACATGTATACTGGTTTCTGACACAGAGCTCCTAAAACTCTTGTAATTTCCTAAGCAATAGGGGTGCTTGGAGCATCTTTTGTCCTAACATTTGGTCTTTGACACAGGTTCCTGACATAGAATTCCTAAATATCTAGGAATTTCCTAGGTGGTAAGAATGTCTTTTGTTCTAATGAGGGGACTCTTGGTAGGCTCCAGAATAGCTCTGGGACAGGGCAGGTCATCAGAAAGACCAGCCATAATTAGGAGTCTGGAATGTTCAACTCCATCCTCTATCCTCTGAGGAGGGAAGAAGGGTCAGATATCGAGAAATAATCTATCATGCCTTCATGATGAAGTCTCCAAAGAAATACCTAAAGTAGAGGTTTGGAGAGCTCTCAGGATGTAAATACGTGTACATGCCAGGAAAACGATGTATCCCCACCTCCACATTGACTGAAGCTCCCATGCTCAAGACCCTTCCAGACCTCAGCCTTTGTATTCTTCATCTGGCCGTTCTTGTATTCTTTAGCATATTCTTTATTACATAAGAAACGGGTAAATGTAAGTGTCTCTCTGCGCTCTGTGGTCTGTTCTAGCAAATTACTGAATCCAAGAACCCAAGGGTTGTGGGAACCTCAATTTATAGCCAGTTGACCAGAAAAACAGTGTACAACTTTGGACTTGAAATTGGTATCTGAAGTGGGGATGGTCTTGTGGGACTGAGAACTTGACTTGTGGGATCCGCTGCTCAGCTCAGGTGGATCATGTCAGAACTTGCAGGACCCCCAGCTGGTGTCAGAGACTTGGTCAGTGTGTAGAAACTCACACATCCAAGCACAGAGTGTTGATATGAGGAGTACTAGTGGTAGCAGAAGGAGAAAACAGTACTAATCCCATCCATAAGGGTCATTACAATCACCTCCTGAGTCCTCACTTCCTAATACTATCATATTTGAAGGTTAGCATTCAACAGATGAATTGGGGGGGTGGGGCACATGCAGACTATAGCAGGACTTAACTTTATAATATTTTCTCACAGATCACCATGTTTCTGTATTACTTAGACACATCCAAAATATATAAATATAAATATGTGTATGAGAACACACATACACACATTATTTTTGAAAATCTTTAAAACATGTCAAAATGCTGCAATTAGAAAGTGAGTACATGAGAAACTCTTATTTCCTTTTTGTATTTTTAAACCATTATAATATCTAAAATTAAAATATAATAAAGAAAAACTTAACTCTTTCAATGTGTATCCCAGTCATATATAATCTTCTTGGATGTCTGTCTTTATTTCAATCAGTGGTGGCAGTTGTCTTGTGTTGTTTTGATCATTGTCCATTTTGTCAGCCACCCCACCTAGCATGGGGCATCCACAGATCTGATAAACAGGACTTCTAATCCATCATACAAACATTTAATAAAAATGCTGATTGGCACAGAAATGTGTGGCTCTTCTGTATAGGCTTCTCTCCACACTTCCCATCAGGAGTTTTTCAGGGTGCAAATGATCCCCTTATCTTACCTAAACCCCAGTTACACCTACACTTCCCCATCTTGCCAAAAAGATAACAGGAAAATCTGTGTTCGATGCTGTGTTAAAATTAAAGCATACTCAACATATATAAAAAAATTTTCCTTATGTATGAAGAGCAGAAAATAAGAATATAAAGGATTGTTTTTTCAGACACTGTGACCTCGACCCCTGGAATCATTCCTGAGTTAATTTGACTGACCCTTTGAGATGAATTTTTAACGATGCACCAAAGGCACTCCTAGGGTAAAACAAAATGGATAGCCACCAAATCCAGTAATCTCTGCTAAAAGAAGTAAGAAGTAAAACCAAGTAATTACAAGTGCTCATTTAGTTTCCTAATGTAGTATAATGTATCCTTATACACTGACCATTTTCCCAATAAATGCACTCACCACACTATTCCATGCATGACTATGTTTCTGATTATGATAATCCCTTGAACAAGAACCTGAGAAATATTCCTGCATGCCAAGAAAATAAAAAATAAAATCAGGTAAAGTGCTTTTAGTCCAAAAGTTTAAAATTAACATTATTCTTATAGAACAGCTGCAGGTTGTGTCATAACCACTATGCACATACTGCATTTTGAAAAATGTTTCTACCCTTATAGAATGTGACACTAATACGACCCATCTCACAAATTCCCTTTGCTTGAGAAAGATTCATAAGTGTCATTTGAGAAAAGTGGGATCCACCTTCTTTCCATCTAGAAATTATTCTGGTTTATGTAACAAACCATGTTCCCCCCCCCACACTTCCTTTGCTGTCCTCAGCAACACTTGCAGAAGATCAGAAGGTTTATGCCTCTCCGTTTCTAGAGCTCCTGCTGCTTCTGCTTATTCACCTCCTGAAGACTTAATTCTCTGTTTGTAACACCATAGTTGACTACTGCAGAGATAATTTTGACATAATCACACTAGAATTGTGACTTGGGGACAGAGAACATAAAGAAGTGGATGAAATCTTAAAATGGTTTCTAAATCACAACGAAAAACCAAAAACAGGATAATTTTCAACTAAATTATCTGTTCTAGCTTTACTATATTTAAAAATAAAATTCACATACTTGTTTTTCCTCCTTCTTGGGCCTTTAAAACTCATTTCTAGGGTTATTATTGCAACCATTAACTTCTTCACAGCCAGAATTCTGACAAGGGAGACAAACTCAGTCACTTGAAAAAATGTCCTCACAAAAATTGGTTGAGTTAAGCTGGATAAAATGGGTCAGGTAAACCAGGAGCAGTTTAGGACTTTAGCATCAGTCAGAAGTGAGTATCACAGTGAAGTCTCACCTCACTCTTTCCAAGGTTTACTCAACATCAGAGGAAATTCATTCATTTTAAGTCTAAGTGTTACCATAAGCCCCTGTTGAATGTCAAAGTAAAATTCAAAGCTGCCCACACTACAATTACACAGAAGAAACATATCCCACAGAGTTTCTGTTGGGTGTTGGCAAACACAGATGGGCTGGTACAGAGCCAGGGCCAGAGGAATTGGGAATTGTGAAATTGTATTTGTACCTACATTGTAGGTTTCTATGACATGTGGTTGCTTGGGTTTATTTCCACTTCTCCACACCAGCGTCACTCCCTAAGAAACACTAAAATCTTCCTTCAAACCAAAGTGATGTGAAAGAGTTAAAGAAAGATGTGGTACAAGAGGTTGGGGACGTAAGTAGGATAGCTACATACCAATTCTAAAAACATTAAATTACTAGTGAAAAGACCATGCTAGACACAGCCCAATGTTGCACTCTTGATTAACCCCCTACAAGTCTCACTCTTGATTAACCCCCTCCCTAAGAAAGCGGGTTGGACCCATGATTTGCTCTAATCTACAAAATAAGGCAAAGGTAATGGAAGGCCACCACTGTGCTTATGTTACAATAAATCTACAAGACTCCACCTTACCTGAGTTACTAGACTGGCGGAAAAGACTATCCTGCTGCCCTTGAAGAAGCAACTGTGGTACGAACCAGCTGCAGAAAGGAGCACATGGTGGGTAATTGTGGGTGGCTTCCAGAAATGGAGAGCCTCCGTTCAGTTCCTCCAAACTGAATTCTTAATTTTCTTTTTTAAGATTTTACTTATTTATTTTAGAGAGAGAGTAAGTAGGGGGAAGAGCAGAAGGGAAGGGAGAAAAATCTCAGACAGATTCCATGCTGAGCACAGTGCCCAATGCAGGGCTTGATCTCACCACCTTGAGATCATGACCTGAGCAGAAATCAAGAGCTAGATGCTTAACCAACTGAGCCACTCCAGCACCCCCTGAATTCTTTCAACAACCATGTGAAATTAGAAGACCATAAACTCCACAAACCATCTTGATTGCATCCTTGCGAGACAATGAGAAGACTTGGATAAGCTGTGCTCAAACCTCTGACCTACAGTGAGTGTGAAATAATATATATGTGTTGTTTTGAGCCACTAAATTTATGGCAATTTATTATGCCAAGAGAAAACCAATACGGTTACCAAAAAAAAATATTCACATTGGAAAACAACCGCATGACCACTAAAATCAAGGACTGGTGCCATGTATAGACTGGAAATTTACAGGATTTTATTCTCCAGATACTGTCTAAGGAGTTCTGGATTTAAAAACAAAACAAAACAAAACAAACAAACAAAAAATGATAAAATCTGCCCTCTTCCTGAGAACAAGATCTGGAAATTAGGAAGAGGAATTAATAGAACCCCAGCTGATATCTCTATACCACCAAAGATCCATTTGTATCCAAACAAAGAAAATATAACTCAAAGTGGTTTACCAATAAAGGAACTTTAATGACTTGGAAAAATGTAAATATAGAAAATTGTCTGGAATCCAATGAGGACAGATTCAGCTATTCAGTGATGTCACTAAAGCCCAGTTTTGTGTTTTGTTTTGTTTTTCTAAAAGCACTCTCTGCCTTTGTGTCAAATATATCCTGAGGCTAGCTCCTGCACCCCATGGTCTCAAGATGGCTGTCAACACTTCCCAGTGCTTCATGACTCCTCCTTCACATCCATCAGGAGAGAGAGTCTGTCCCGATACCGCAGCAAAATTTGTGAAAGTCACATTGATTGGACAGGCTTAGCTCACATGCCCATCTCCTAAATGATCCTGGAGCCAGTTGTGGGGTAGAAGGGGTTAGTATGCATATTTGGCTTAGACAAGGTCATGTGCTCCACTTCTCAAGTTGGTCATGGAATAAATGTGAAAGAAAACATAACACCTAAACAGAAATCACAACTCTTTGGAAAGGGTCCCAGGATGTGGAATCAGAGAGGCTAGTTAAAAAAAAAAAAAAAAAAAAAAGTCTACTAAAAACCCAACTCAAAATGGTGAGATTGGCACTATCTTGAATACTCAAAATAGAGGAGGGTGTTGGGAACTCATTAGGAAGCCCAGTGCTCTGGACCCTCTCATCTTGGCCTATAAATAGCGCTAGCGCTGCATGTGGGAAGGCCTCACACTTTGTTCTGGGTAAGAAGTCTCAGCAAGCAGTGGGAGCTATTCGGCCCTGCATTTCTGCAAAGGCACAAAACCTAAGTGTCGGCTCTGAGTGCAGCTGTAGCTCTAGATCCTTCTCCACGCCTCTTAGTCTTCAAAATCAGCAAGCGAGCAATCTGATGATTTAACTGCATGTCATTTCTTCCTTCAAAACAAATTCTATTTGAGGTATTTTGCATAAATCCACACATTATCAGAACCCAGTTCAACTCTTCCATGCCATAAATCAACGGCAGCAAATGAGTATTTCCCTCGTAGGAGCAGCAAATAGAATAACTACAGAGCCCAGTAAAATAGTCTACAGATTATAAGAAGAAAGGAAGAAAATCCTAAGATGGTTCAATAGAGTTGCCTTCCTCTGAAATATTTATTTTAAGAAATAACACAATTAGAAATTATCTGATTCATGATTCTTTGACTTTAATTTTTAGACCACAAGTGTACAGTTGAGTTCATTAAATGCCTCAGTTCAGGAAATACTGGATAACTTGTGTTTGTTTGTTTGTTTCTTTCTTTCTTTCTTTCTTCCTTTTTAAGATTTTACTTATTTATTTGACAGAGAGAGAGCACAAGCAGCGGGAGCTGCCTACAAAGGGAGAAGCAGGCTCCCACTGAGCAAAGAACCTGACATGGAACATAATCCTGGGACCCTGGGATCATGACCTGAGTTGAAGGCAGATGCTTCACTGACTGAGCCACCCAGGTGCCCAAATAATTTATATTTCAATGTGATTCAAGAACCTAGAGTCTGCCACCATGAAAATGGAAACATTTTATGAAAAAGAAAAAGCAAAAAGAATTGTACTAAGAATAGTCCTACGTATCTTGAAAATAAAATTAATGTCAAAGTCATTATAAAGTAGTTAAAAGTAATTTAGACTCTGCAGAAAATGGAATAAGCAAAATTGTAAATGAAGTCAAGAAATTCTCCCTGACTACAAGGGATAAGTTAAAAGCAATGAAAATAATGTACATAGAAGATGAAATATCACAGTCAAGAGATAATAGATCTCCATCAAAGAAAGAAAATGAATGGAAGAGAAATACTTGTCAAATAATATAGGAAATATTTCTTATTTGGAAAAAGCATTTTAACTAATTGAGAGTACACACCAGATCCTAGGCAAGACAGAACCCACTTTGATATATGCTGGTTAAACATTTCTAGCTTCGGGGCCCCTGCCTTCGGCTCAGGTCATGATCCCAGGGACATGGGATCGAGCCCTGCATTAGGCTCCATGTTTGACAGGAAACTTGCTTCTCCCTCTCTCATTCCCCTTGCTTGTGTTCCCTCTCTTGCTGTGTTTCTCTCTGTCAAAAAAAGTAAATAAAATCTTAAAAAAAAAATTTCTAGCTTTAAATATAAAAAATCAATTTGTAAGAAAGAAAAGCATACAGAAATGAATCTAACAGTTAAAAAAAGTCACAAGCAAGTTTAAGACCAAAAAAGTGTAAAATACCCCCCAAAGAATCAATATTCCACTGGCCTCCTAGTTCAAATACTAATGACTGAAAATCATGTAAAAATATCTACAAACCTTTAGAGGAAAATACTGTGCTGTAAGAATTCCATATCCTGGATTCATATGTGGTGGCAAAATAAAGAAAACTTTGGATATGAAACAGCTTGAATATGTACTGCCTAGAAAACTGTCTTTAATAAGTAACTCAGAGAGGCTGAGATACATCTAGAGGCATTGAGATTAATAATTTTTTAAACGTGGTGCCATCAAGTTTTATAACCCTAAAAGCTACGGAAAACCCAAATAAAAATCTTAACCTCTGGGCACCTGGGTGGCTCAGTCTTAAGTGTCTGCCTTGGGCTCAGGTCATGATCCCAGAGTGCTGGGATTGAGTCCCGAGATGAAGCCCTGCATCGGGCTCCCTGCTCAATGGGCAGTCTGCTTCTCCCTCTCTCACTCCCCCTGCTTGTGTTCCCTCTCTAGCTGTGTTTCTGTCTGTCAAATTAATAAATAAAATCTTTTTTTAAAAAAAATTAACCTCTTTTCAAAGACTAGGAAAAAAAATTAGAGATTGGTTATTTCAAAGATGCACGTTAGACAGTAAGTCATATAACAAGTAAGTAAATTAGGATATGATCTGTCAGCCCAGACATCATTTTTTTTTTAAGATTTTATTTATTTGACAGAAAGAAACACAGCCAGAGAAGGAACACAAGCAGTGGGAGTGAGAGAGGGAGAAGCAGGCTTCCCGTCGAGCAGGCAGTCCGATGTGGGGCTCGATCCCGGGTCTCCGGGATCATGACCTAAGCCGAAGGCAGTCGCTTAACCAACTGAGCCACCCAGGCGCCCCCAGACATCATTTTTTTAAGGACACTTTCGACCAAGCAGAGCACACATAGACAGAAAAATGCACATAGCACCAGTGAATGGATCTCCACAAAGACAACCCACCCATGTACCAGCACACAGATGAGGAAATCGAACATACGAGCATCCCAAAAGCCACACTCCATCCTCTCCCCATGGAGAAGGGCTACCATCTTAACTTGTAACACCCTAGATGAACTTTGCCCACTCTTGTTGTTCATATAAATGGAATCATATCATTGGGCTTCTTTCATTGAACAGTTATGTTTGGGACTAGAGCAACGCCTTTATTTTCATAGATGAATATATCCTTGTATCTGTCTGTTGATGATGGACATCTTACTGAATTGGACACTAGGGTTTTTCCAGTTTGGGACCATCATTGTAGTGCTGTCAGAGGAAATAAAACTATACCCACCGTGATGAAGAGGAACCAACAGTAGCCCCAGGGACATGGTAGGACTGGCAGAGAATGTGGTGACCTGGATACTGTTCGTCACATCTGAAACAGAAAACCTGTCCTCAGATCTGCTCCTTTTATATAAATATGGAAGTGTTCAACATGGACGTAGTGTTGCCGGACTGGTTCATAAAAATATATTTTTTTAAAGCTTGCAATCCAACCCTTTCTGTAAAATCACTTCATTTTTTATGTTGGATTCATTTTTTTTTAAGCTAGAGGACCAATCAGAATGCTAGGTAGCTTGCCAAGTTTTAGACTTTGCACGGGGCACATCCCAGGTGAGCCAAGATTTATCCTGATCCAACGAGACAGGCAGGGGGAAACCCTGTGGGAAGCTGCCCCCTCAGTGGTGTTGGAGAGGATCTTTCTGTTCAGTGCTGAGACAGCAAGGGCTTTCTTCTCCTTCCAGGCAATTGCCCCAGGGGCCTTGAAGGTGAAACCCATCTAGGGATTGCCTGTCTTGCAGGATTTCCACTCCCCATCCCAAATTCCTCCCTGTTGCCCTTCTCCTCAGAGGTTGTGCTTTTTCTTTCTTTCTTTCTTTCTTTCTTTCTTTCTTTCTTTCTTTCTTTCTTTCTTTCTTTCTTTCTTTTTTTCTTTTCTTTTCTTTTCTTTTCTTTTCTTTTCTTTTCTTTTGGCCTGGTAATAACTTTTTGACTTTTCTGTAGACTCTTAATTTTCTTACTTAAGTTACAACCAGAGGTTGGAAATTTGGGGGCGGGGATCAAATATTCCATGATCATAGCCCCCTGGGAGAGATAGTTTTACAACCAGGCACATGTGAGGAGACTAGTAGATGAAGCATGACCTTCATGCCACGAACCAAAAGCTAAGATACTCTATTCATTTTTCTTTCTTCCTACAGTGAAATAGTTCATTTCTAGCCTTGACAGCAGCTCTTGATACCGCATTTTTTGGTTTGGTGGCAGTGGTGGGGGTGACGGTTGTAAGGGAAGGAGGCCAAGTCATTTTCCAACATTCTAAGTAAATGATGTTCCAAGAAGGCTAAATGGAAAAGATTAAAGGCTAATAGTAAGGTTATTGCAAGAGCAAGACGTGTAAATAGACCTGTTTTTCCCTAAGGCAACAGTTCTCAAATTTCTAACTAACAGAAGAGTCACCCAGGAAAGCATGCTGAAACACAGGCTTCCAGCTCCCCCCATCCTCCCCACTCCCGTGTTTCCAGTTCAAGAGGTGAGGGGAGAGCAAGAATTTGTCTTTTAAACAAGTTCCTAAGTAATGCTGACACTGCTGACCCAGGAACCCCACTCTGAGAACCACTGACCTCCAGAAACCTCCACAATAAATACTTATGAATTTGGTATCCCAAAGAGAAATAGAAAGACTTTGAAAGCCAGCTTTACCAGAAATACAAGTGTCCCTGGGTGGCTAAAATTAACAAGACAGGGTGCAACGGATGTTGGCAAGGATATGGATAAAGGGGAACCCTCCTACACTGTTGGTGGGAATGCATGCTGGTGCAGCCACTCTGGAAAACAGTATGGAGGTTCCTCAAAAAGGTGAAAATAGAGCTACCCTGTGACCCAGCAATTACACTACTGGCTATCTACCCTAAAGATACAGATGTAGTGAAAAGAAGGGACACCTGCACCCCAATGTTCATAGCAGCAATGTCCACAATAGTAAACTGTGGAAGGAGCTGAGATGTCCTTCAACAGACGAATGAATAAAGAAGATGTGGTTCATATCTACAACGGAATATTACTCAGCCATCAGAAAGGATGAATACCCACCATTTACATTGACATGGATGGAACTGGAAGGGATTATGCTAAGTGAAATAAGTCAAGCAGAGAAAGACAATCATCATATGGTTTCACTCATATGTGGAACATAAGAAACAGAGCAGAGGACCACAGAGGAAGGGAGGGAAACCTGAATAGGAAGAAATCGGAGAGGGAGACAACCCATGAGAAACTCTGGACTCTGGGAAACAAACTGAGGGCTGCGGAAAGGGAGGTCAGTGGGAGGTGGGATAACTAGGTGACAGACATTAAGGAGAGCACATGATATGAAGATCCCTGTGTATTATACTCAACTAATGAATCACTGAACATTATATCAAAACTAATGATACCATATGTTGGCTAATCGAATTTAAATTTAAAAAATGATAAGTACCTGTAAAGATCTAAGCAATGAAAACTTCAACAAATGAGACTTAGAGTTTGTCTGATTTTTTTTACAAAGATTTTGCAGAAATATTTCTTAGTATTTCCCACATTCTTGGGGTCTGCTCAAATGAGAATGCTGGTAGGTACAAAGGTTTTTCCAATCCTGTTTTAATTATTTGAAAATTGATGCTCACAAATTTGTTCCCAAGTGTAATGATCAGTTCCTCTATTATACACTGCTTATCAAAACAGCCCGTTCATTAAACAGATCCGCACAAAATGTTTTAAGACATGAGCAAAGACAGATTGAAAGGAATGATTCTCACAACTTTAGAGAACATAAATGGAATAGAACCGCCTCGTAGAGCTCTCAGTGATATTTATGGAACACCTGAAGGTAAGTAAAAAGCCACATTTGCATCATTTCTGAATTGGATCATCCATTGTTCAACAAAAACAAATCATTTCCACAGGTGTGGAATTTGTTTTTTAAACCTTCGCCTGGCTGCTCACTCCGGACCTGCTGGCTCCCAGGTCAGGACCCGCCTGCACAAGACAGACCATCCCACAGGTATTAAAGGACAACAGTCTGGCACAAGCTGGGTCTCCCTCTCACGCTGTTTATTTAGATCCTGTTGCTACCAGCCTCACTCAGTTCTGTCTTGTTGGTCTCTCCAGGTGTGAAAAGAATGAGTGAAGCATTAATCTGTGTGGGTTTTAATTTCAAAAAATTAAACTGAGATCACCTCCCCAGCCGTGTGGCTGGTATTTGCTTGGGAGGTCAAAGGCTGGTGAATCTTCTTTTTAATGAACATTTACTGAGTTTGTCTTTTAGAGGACATATAGGAGAAGAGTGTGCCTTACCTTCTCGGTTAACTTTTGACTCCTTATGAGATTCGTAGAGGTCATCATTTAAGGAGGACCTCCCCAGAAGCTGGCTGTTACCCGTTTTATGCCCCTCACTACCTAGCGGAGGAGGGAGGTGTTCTGCTGCCCTTCCCTAAATGCAGCCTAGAGACTGCCGGAGGGGAGTGGCTTCCCTGGAAAGGCTAGCTGGTGGTGAGATGGGGACACCCAGCAGGTGGGTGACTCTGGAGGCGGTGCTCTCCCCTCTCTGCAAACTGCCCCCCAGAGACCCTCTGCCTATAAAGTTTCTCTAGGTCTGCAGTGAGTCAGGCTTTAGTTCCAGTACTTGATACACTGGTCAATCAATGATGTTTAAGGACCCTTAAAGGGAAACCCTCCTACACTGTTGGTGGGAATGCATGCTGGTGCAGCCACTCTGGAAAACAGTATGGAGATTCCTCAAAAAGTTGAAAATAGAGCTACCCTGTGACCCAGCAATTACACTACTGGCTATCTACCCTAAAGATACAGATATAGTGAAAAGAAGGGACACCTGCACCCCAATTTTCATAGCAGCAATGTCCACAATAGTCGTACTGGGCATAATGACTTCCTACTGGCCACTATGACTGGAAAGGAAATTCGAAGCAGTAGTCTTCACCCCTAAAAAGAGGAAAAAGAAGGCACAAGAACCACAGGAAAACCCAAATATTAAGCATTCTGATCAAAGTCTCCAGCAAGTTACAGAATCGTACTAAATTCCTTTAATGGTGTTCCTGCCTAGAACTTGGACTTGGCTGTCAAGGAGAAAATAATCACATTTCCTGGGCATGTGAAGGTCCCTATAACTCCTGTCCTCACCCCGGCCCTTTGTTTCTTGGGAGAATGAGGAGCTGGCCCCTCCAGTTCAGGCCCTGGAAAGAGACCTGATGCCTCTGTGATCATCAAAGGTCAGAATGGACCTCTTCATTCTCCTCCAGCAAAGCTGGTCTCAGCCTTCCCAGCAGCAGCCAGAAATTATCAACCTAGAAGCAAAATCAGCTCAGCCCCACCTTGACTAAAATGTGACTGTCCTAGCTCTTCCCTTGCCCCCCAAATAAGGGTACATCATGCATTTTTGTTATGTGAAGTTTTGAAACACTTGAGACCTCAGTTCAAAAGATTAAAGCAACCCAGTATTAAAGACTGTAGATTTATTTTGTGAGAGTTGAATTGATTTTAATTCATATCTAAGTAGCTCCTTGATCAACTCTCCAGTCTAAAATCTAGTATCTGTTAGTTTCATTTGGCCTTAAACCAGACGAAAACCAGGGAATAAATAGAAGAGAACACGGAGTCCCCAAAACCAATGTCACAGTATTGTCATGACAATGTCATAATGTTTCACTCCTACTCTTTATTGATGAGAATAAACCTAAGAGCCTATGAATCCTCTCTCCATATAGGGTTGTTGGGCTTCTATGTGGAAACAACCTGGAAGAAAGAAAGGGGAGAGTGGCTGCCATAGGCAAGTACCCAAACTGTAATGAGAAATAATGAATAAGAATTCAGGAATACAACAGTAGGAGGCCATCTAGTATGGGGAAAATAATCATAGACTATAAAAATCTGTAACCATTATTGTATTCTCCATAAAACTGCAGTAAACACAGTAATAATCACTGCATGTCAACTGGTCCTATGAGCGATAATCAACCAGGCCAGGTCATCAAGAAAAATTTACTGCTCTGCAGTATTCTCTGTTATCAAGTTGAGGAAGTAAATAATGCACTGTAGAAATAGGTATACTGAAGGGTTGTCAGTACAATTAAAATCATATAGCACTACAAGAGAAATCATTAGCTATCCTTAAAATGGGACCATCGGAATGTGTTCAATCCCAAAGCATTTCAGATTGCTGAGTTTTTGCTTTAGAATTACAGACTTGCTAAAATTATTACTGGAGATCTCAGAATAAGTGGTCAACTATTAATGTTTCGTCTGTAAACAAGGCAGACACAGTCTGAAACCACTTTCCATAGTGCCCAGGGCAAGGGAAGATGGTTATTCTATTTGATCCACAGTCCCACACCAGCTCTGTAAATAATTAAGAGTTAAGGGCGCCTGGGTAGCTCAGTAGTGAATCACCTGCCTTAGGCTTGGGTCATGATCCTGGAGCCCGGAGATCGAGCCCCGCATTGGGCTCCCTGCTCGGTGGGAAGCCTGCTTCTCCCTCTCTCACTCCCCCTGCTTGTGTTCCCTCTCTAGCTGTGTTTCTCTCTGTCAAATAAATATATAAAATCTTTTTAAAAAATGAGAATGGGTAAGGATCAACGCTTTCCTATACAA
This sequence comes from Spilogale gracilis, assembly GCA_004023965.1. Lineage (NCBI taxonomy): Eukaryota > Metazoa > Chordata > Mammalia > Carnivora > Mephitidae > Spilogale > Spilogale gracilis. The sequence continues at coordinate 48,741 of PITA01003330.1, forward strand.
AACTACTTTCTTCATAGGGGAAACTACAAAATGAAGGAGTTGTATTAAGTCATTTCCGTGTTACCAAGGATCAAGTTGTCAAACGGTAGAAGCAGCTTACCTTGAACATGAGAAGAGCTTAATTGAGAGGTAATTCTGCATTAGCGAATCCCAGAAACAACTTCTAATCATGAGAAGTAGAGTATTTGGGTGACACCCAGGCTTTTCTTTTCAAATTCACAAGTTATTTTTTGCAAAACACGAGGATGAATAAAATCCAGAACATCTTTTGCAAAGTACTTTATAGCAATATCTTTGAAATAGATCTGATTCTGTAATTGAAAACTTGAAGAAGGGGCTTTATTCTTCTTGTTCTTATATTCTTATTTTCCTGGATACACCAAAGAACTGTAATAAATACATACATACAAAATGTAAGAAAATGTTAATGTATATTTAATTGTCTTAAGGAATATTCAGGGCACCTGGATGGCTCAGGTTGTGATACTGAGGTCCTGGGAATGAGTCCCACATCGGATTCCTTCTGCTTCTGTCTCCCTCTCTCTCTGTCTCTCGTGAATAAGTGAATAAATTCTTAAAAAATAAAAAGTAATCAAAATGTGATGAGCTTTGTGGCTGTCCAATAGTCTCATAAGTAACTAATGTGGGTGGGGTTTTTTTGCTTGTTTTTTTAAATATACATATATTTTTAAGATTTTATTTATTTACTTGACAGAGAGAAACATAGTCAGAGAGGGAACACAAGCAGGGGGAGTGAGAGAGGGAGAAGCAGGCTTCCAGTTGAGCAGGGAGCCCGAAGCAGGGCTCGATCCTAGGACTCGGCGATCATGACCTGAGCTGAAAGCAGATGCTTAACGATTGAGCCACCCAGGTGCCCCAAGATTTATTTATTTTAGAGAAAGAGAGCACATGTGTGCAGGCAGGGAGAAGGGCAAAGAGAGAAAGGGAGAGAGAGAATCCCAACCAGACTCACCGCTGAGCATCGAGCCCAACTTGGGGCTCAATCCCACGACCCCATGATCATGACCTGAGCTAAAATCAAGAGTTGGACCACTCAGGCTCCCATCACTAAGGTTTTAAACCATTGTTCATTTCAACCGGGAAGGCATAATAAGTAAACAGTAAACCAATTTCAACATATAAACTATTCAGATGGGAACACTGAAATCACTTATGTTAATTCTCTGCAAAACATAAAGGACACTAATGATAACTTGTCCCTACCTATCTCCCATGACAAAGGAGAGGTTTTCAGGTGAAATGTCAGATGCCTTTTTTCTCTCGTCAGTCTCCCTCATTTGCAACAGGCTGCACACTCAGCTCCTCCTCCCTCAAATCCAACAACCTGTGTGTAACTGTCCTCTGGGAAAGGGCCAAGGCAGACCAGAGGAAAAGCAACACTTGAATTCAGAACCTGAACAACCCCAGTATGGTCCAGAGAACAGCAAGTCCGACCATGTCCCCTGGAAGCTTCCAGCAAAGGGACCTCTTAGCTGCATAGGGAAGATGGAGCCATCCTACCCAGAGGTGCAGACTAAAGGCTCTGGGGCCTCTCCTCAGCTTCCCCTGAGGAGTGTCTCAAAGAAGCACAGTGAGAACCAGGACAGTCTTCTCTACTTTGGCCAGCAAGCCCCGGGGCCACATCTCTACCTCTCGGGCTTTGAGGAGACTAAAGGACAACAGCTGTGGGACTTCACACTCACTGCCTCAGCAAGAGGCCTTGGAAATGCCCACCGGGAAGGAGCCTGGGAGCTGGAAGGAGCCTGTAGGCTCTCCATGTTACCTCTCAAAGAGTCTACCTGGAAGCCCAGAGAATTCTTCACACTCCCTGCTGCCCTTGAGACTCTCATCAAGATTGCCTCCAGACCCCAAAAGGGCCCTCAGCACAGCTGACTCATTTGAACCGCATCTTGTGCTTCAGCCCATCAGTGAGGGGTCTCTTCCTCAGGCCTCTCTTCCAGAAAAAGGAGGCCGCTCACCGCACAGCCCTGCCACATGGTTGCCTGATCTTCAAGTGACACAGCTTTGAGCCTCCTGTGTTCGTCTGGTGGACTGTGAAGCAAAATAGGCCTCTGGGTTGCTACAGCACCCCAGAGGCCAGGGCGGCCTGTGATGGAAGGCGGCACAGGAAGTCCTAGTGAGGGGACAGAGAGTTCTCAGGACATGTTGGCTCCCAAAGAAAAAGGTGCAGTAGCTTGAGAAGTCTAAGCCACTTTCTTCTAGAGAAGTTCAGGTTAGCGACAGTCTGTCAGGCTTTGGACAGCAACGGTGACCCTCTTACACATCCATACCACTGGAGGACAACCTGTTTTGGCTATTTTAAAAGCAGAAAGAGAACGAAGTGTTCAAATTTCTCCCCACACACACACACCCATCTCTCCACCAAAACGAAAATATCCAAAACATTTCAGCTAGGAAACTGAATTGCCTCTCCCTTCCAGATGTCTGCTTGGGAATTTGAGGTGGGTGGGAGCAAAGCTAAAATGCCTATTTTTAGAACTGATTTCGGGCAGAAGCATTGCAGCCATCCAGGTGCGTGTGTCTTTATTGGCTCTAGCGCCATGAAAACGCTTCATTATTTATTTTTCCATTGCTATTTCTATTTGGACAGTGAAAGCCTGAGGATGTGTTAATCAGGGCACTCTGTTTTAAAGCCCCCAAGTCGCTTAACGTTTCTGGGTGACAGAGTCTTAATTTCAAGAGTGTCCTTGAAGAGCATAGCATTTTGCTGCGGCTTTTCAGGGGCGACGAATGACAGCCACACACGGTCACCGCTCTCGTTTTGAATTGCCAATGACTTGGCCCCATGGCTTCATTAACAGCCACTTAGTAATGGGTTTTGTCAGCTGGAGGAAATATAAAGGCCAGAAGCATTCAACAGATTTTCAAAGAGAACTTCAGAGGACAGGGATTAAAAAAAAGAACAAGATGTGCTGTTCCACTCTAGGACGACCTTTAAAACGGCCGCCTCGGACTGACTGCCTTTCCTTAGGCAGCAGGTAGACCTGTCACTTATGAAACCAGCCCTGAAATTTCAGCTTGGAGCTCAGCTCCACGGCAGCGCCTCGCCCTCAGTCCCAGTGATGAAAAGCCTCTGGCAGCAAGCGAAGTATCAATGCTCAGTTTCATCCACCCCATTGTCAGGATAGGCAGGAAGGCCCTAGTTTCATCTAGAAAGTCAGAGAGAAATTCTCAGGAATTAGCCACTGCTTTACGACGGGATCTCAACCCTCAAGCACAAGGAGGAAGGAGAAGATCCGCCAACACGGTCTTTGTTGATTTCAACCCCAGTGAACCTAAAAGGCAAGAGTAAAAGCTGAAGATATTAACAAAGCCACGGGAAAATGCAAATTACTGGGTTAGTGTTTGAGTGAGCTCTTGCTACAGGGAGGGACACATGACCCCAAACTTCAGTGGCTTCAATACCATCAGTTATTGTTCTGTGTATGTCGATGTGTCTGCTGGCTGAGAGTTGATGCAGGCTGGTCGCAGCTGGGTGGTCCCACTCCGCAGGTCCCTCAACCCTCATGGAGGCAAAGGGCAAGCCGGGGCATGTCCTTACTATGGTGACAGGAGAGGTTCCAGAGGACAGGGTGTATGGCCCCTTGCAGGGGGCGGGGGCGGGGACGGGGGGATAACGGGGTCAGTATCTGGCCTAATTCTATTGGCCAGAGCAGGTCACATGACTGGACCCAGGGGGCGGAAATTCTGCACCGTCACCCCTGGGAGAGCGCGGACCTGTTAGTGGCAAAGGGTGTGGATACCAAAGTTGATGGAGATTGGAATCATGAATACAAATCCACATAGGCAGACCAGAATAAAGCTCCAAAAGAATACCTAATTCAGATGTGTCAGGAAAAGGGGAAAAGAGAGTAGTCTCAGAGAAAGATGGTGATGTTGGTTAGAGTAGATCTCTGAACAGGGTATTCAAGGGTTTTGTTCCTTATCCTAAGAGCAGTTTGAAAGTACTGAATGGATGGATAGGATCAGATGGGTACAGGGTGGACATGACCTTTAGGTGAGAGCAGACTCCAGCACAACAATTAGAATGTCCCAGTATGAGAAGTTAGCAGGTTAGGCTCTGAAGAATGCACTGGACTTAGAAAAAGTATCTCAGCTGAGGAGGTATTTAAGAGAATCACCTAAGATTTTTTAATAGTAGACCATTGGTGGGGGGGGTGGGGTGGCAGAAGGAACTTGTCAAATAGGACCTCCAAGCTTCTGGTCACATCGCTGGGTGGGAAATAGGTCCATTCACTGGTCTAGGTAACCTTGTGTGGGAGGGTTAGGGAGGGGAAGGAGGGTGGGCTAGGGACAAATCTTGACTTCAAGTATGGGCATATTAAATTTGACAGGTCATCAGAGTGGAGATTTTGAGCACATAGTTGATTAGAGAAGCCATCACAGGTAGCTATCTGAGAGTTTTTAATAAAGCAGTGCTTCCTAGAGCAGGTGAAGTCTGTGTCTAGCTCTGATTGTAAGGTGGAGTTTGCAGAAATACACTTTAAGTAATGGGATTAGGAACAACTTGGTCCAAGGGTTCGCGGCTTTAAAAAACTCTGTGGAGTTCAAAATATCATAATATATCATAATATATCAATATATCATAATCACATATTACCAAATAGCGGAGGGTTACTAAAAATTACAGCAGAGAATTAGATAGGAGGTAATTCAGACATCTTGGTGTCCAGGGATGATTTATTCAATATTGTTTCTTCAGGACTTAGTGCAATGCTTGGCATGTAGTAAGCAATGTTTGTGAATGAATAAATGAAGGCCCAAGTAACTATAATCTATGAATTAATATGTTCAATACACATTTATATATCACCACTAAAAAGAAGAAGTTTTTCATCAATCATAGACATTAACTCTATGCTTTTTTAAGCATGAATCTTTGGTAACCAGCTAAGCTTCTGTGACAAGAAGACCCTGCCTGCCTTATTTATTTATTTATTTGTTTAGTTTCAGAGGTAGAATTTAGTGATTCATCAGTTACAAATAATAGCCATTGCTCATTGTATCAGGTGCCCTCCTTAATGCCCATCACGTATCACCCCATCCCCCCACCCCTGCCCCTCCAGCAACCCTCAGTTTGTTTCCTATAGTTAAAATGTCTGTCAACATTTGCTTCCCTTTCTGGTTTTGTCTTGTTTTATTCTTTCTTTTCTTCTCTTATGATCCTCTGTCTTGTTTCTTAAATTCCAGAGATCAGTGAGATCATATGATAACTGTCTTATAACATAATACCCTCTAGTTCCATCACTGTTATTGCAAAATGGCAAGATTTCATCTTTTTTGATGGCTGAGTAATATCCCATTGTGTGTGTGTGTGTGTGTGTGTGTGTGTGTGTGTATTATATATATGTCACATCTTCTTTATCCATTCATCTATCAATGGACATCTGGGCTTCTTCTTTATCCAATTCATCTATCAATGGACATCTGGGCTCTTTCCATATTTTGGCTATTGTGGACCTCGCTGCTATAAACATTGGGGTGCACCTGCCCCTTAGAATCATGACACTTGTATCTTTGGGGTAAATAAATACCCAGTAGTGCAATTGCTGGGTCATAGGGTAGCTCTATTTTCAACATTTTGAGGAACCTCCATACTATTTTCCAGAGTGGCTGCACCAGCTTGCATTTCCACCAACAGTGTAGGAGGGATCCCCTTTCTCCACATCCTCGTCAACACCTGTCATTTCCTGACTTGTTAATTTTAGCCATTTTCACAATGATGTCTCAGTGTGGTTTTGATTTGTATTTTCCTGATGCCGAGTGATGTGGAGCGTCTTTTCATGTATCTGGTGGCCATTTGGATGTCTTCTCGGGAGAATGGCTGTTCATGTCTTCCCATTTCTTGGCTGGATTTTTGTTTTTGGGTGTTGAGTTCGATTAATTCTTCATAGATTTTGGATACTATCCCTTTATCTGATAAGACATTTGCAAATATCTTCTCCCATTCCATTGGTTGCCTTGTAGTTTTGCTGATGTTGTCTGATGTCGGCCACCTCCCCAGAGAGAAACCGAGGACCCTCAGGATAATGCAGATCACACAGCAAGGTTTATTTCTAGCTAGCTAGGGTCCAAGCATCTGCCCGGTGCAGTGGGTTTCAGCAAGGACCCCAATGCAAGGGTCTAGGGGTTTATGCATTTCAAACAGCAAGCATGAGTCACACAGTAATTTTCTTGGTTGGGTGAGATAACATTTTGAACCCCCCCCCCACACACACACACACATTCCAGGAACTGAAGCAAGATGCACAAATGGTTTCTTGACTTAACTGCCCTCATTTGATAAACACAGGCCTTGTAAAGGCATAAATCACCAGGGGGTCTTAGATATGTAGAGGCCTAAATCACCAGGGAGTTTCAGAGCCTGTTATGGCAGCCTTGAGGCTAAGCAGGCCCTAACTGCTGACTGTCTGCCTGCCTTCTCTGCCCTCCCTCTCTTCTTTGTGTGCTGCAGATTTTTCAAAAAGGGCTGCTTGCTTCCGACGGATGGCTCCATCCTGGGCTGTGCAGTCATCTCACACAGGGAACGCGCTCCGTGGGAGACCCTGCTGTCCATCCAGGTGATGGGGGCCTCACCTCAAAAAATGTATCTAAACTTTATTTAAATCTTACACTTTCTTAATGGAGGCCTTTAATCTGCCTATTACAGGGTATAAATCAAGAGCAAGCAAACTGTGTCCCTAAGGGCATAGTTTCCTTGGAATGCAGCCACACCCATTCATTTGAATCCTGGCTTTGGGGGCTTTTACTGGGATGTGGGGGAGCTGTACCACAGTCCCCTATGAAGACCATGGGGCCCACAAAGCCTCAAATATTAACTATCTGGCAGTTGATAGAGTTTGCTGGCCCCTAGTCCATCCAATGGAGACATGCTTGCCGCTGCGCCTGAGTCAGTCACCACAACCCAACGACATTTTCACCTTATAGAATAGATAAGAACCCTTTTGAAAAAATGCTGATTCTTCTTTTATTATGGTGTTTTAATACATGGACTGACAATGGGGCAGGGTTCCTGTAAGTGTAGAGGACCCAGTCTACTCTCAGTTCTGAAATCAGCTCAGTGCCCTGACCTGCATTCCAGAGTTTTCTTGGTAAACTGTTTCTCTTGCAGTCATTCCCTCTCTCCCTCTATCATGCTCCCTTGAACTCACCCTCCCTCCAAAACTTCCTCTTCACCAAAACATGGGGGAGGAGGGGGGAAACTTCATAGTTCATTCTTACTAAAGTGTAAAGGACTTTAAGCTTAAAGTCATTCCTAGTAGAACAGTGTGTTTCTCCCTTTAAGCTGTCCCTGCACCTTACATCTGAAACACTATTGCATTCCTTTTACATTCATCTGCTTCCAGAGTCAAGACCTTCCTGAGGGCAGAGATCACTTATATATATCTTTATCCTCTTGAACCCCTTATGCAGTTGGAGTCTATCTCCAAAAACATTTATTAAAGGAGAAGATGGAGGGAAGAAGGAAGATGAGCAGGCTTGCAGGCTGCTTGGCTCATATAGCCATTTATCAATCCCTGATTTATTTGCATTTTGACAGAGGACTTGACTTGAAACCAAACAATGAAGCTGCATTGGTGTGATTTTAAAGCAAGTGGAGGAGATTTTGAGGGAAGGGAGACCTTTCCGGCTCCCCTTTAAAATCTGTAACCAAAAGCTGTCTCACTTCATTTCTCAGTCTGCTCTGAAGCTGAAAAGGGAAACATACACCCCACATCTGGGAGAACAAAGACCAGCCTCTTTCAGAATAGAGGAAGAAAGCTAACTATATTCAAATTAACAAATGGGGTAACATCTGCAAGAAAACCAAATGAAAGGTATTTGGAAGTCTCTTTAGAAGAAGAAACAAGACAAAGAGATGACTGCCAGTAAGACATGCCCCCAAGCTGGATCAGAAGTAGCACAGCGTCACCTTAAGAGCTTTTGGAATCCATGTCCCTGGGTTTCACCCATATCGCTCCTTCTCCTTCTCACTGTCTATGTGGTCTCAGGTGCAGTTCTTAACAACTCAAAACCTCAGTCTTCATCTGTGAAATGGGAATGTAACTAGTACCCATCCAGTAGGCTTTTGATGTGGTAAATAGAAAAACTCAAGTATTAGCTTTTCTTTTTAAAGCATGTACTCATTAATTCATTAAGCACTTCCTGTATGCGAATCATCTACTTGTTCTTTCCAAGATGTTCTGATCTCCGAGTGTAATGATCCATCCGTGCACTCATCTGAGGTGTATAAACATTAAAGTCAATGCAATATTATATCCTCCACAGACTTCTATTTATTTAAAACCTGTTCCACACCTAGCACCGTTTCTAAACCCTGGGTGACGTCAGAGAAGGAAAACACTCTGTATTAACCAGAGACTAATAGACAGAGTATTGGTTGTTGGAGTTTTTTTTGGGGGGAGGGGTTACCTTTTTTGAAACATTTCACACTCCATAGCACCATATTTTACTGTATCGCTTTCTTTTTTCTCCCAATGTTGCTGAGATATAGTTGACATAGAATGTGGTGTAAGTTTAAAGTGCATCATAACAATGATTTGAGGGGCGCCTGGGAGGCTCAGTTGTTAAGCATCTGACCTCAGCTCAGGTCATGATTCCAGGGTCCTGGAATCGAGCCCCTGCATCAGGCTCCCTGCTCGGCAGGCAGTCTGCTTCTCTCTCTCCCACTCCCCCTGCTTGTGTTCCCTCTCTGTGTGTGTCTCTCTCTGTCAAATAAATTTTTTAAAAAAATCTTTAAAAAAAAAAGAATACTATGATTGACATATGTGTGTATTGCAAAATGATCACCATGAAAGGATAGTTAATGTCCACCACCTCACAGTCACAACTTTTTTTCTCTTGTTATAGGACAGACAGCATGCTGTTGGTTAGTCAGAAGAGGAGACTGTGGTCTCAGGGAGACCGAACTGGGCATGGAAGGTGGAGGGGGCCTGGCAGCTACCTTTCACAGTGAGGGCCATGTGTGATTCCTCCGCTGGCATCAGAACTTCTAGAACGGATGCTCCACAGAAGCAGGGCGCACGTCGGCTCCATGCATTTCTCTATCTTTAGTGCCTAAAACACAGCCTGGCATGTGGTAGACATCCCATACAAGTTGAAGGGGGAAAAAAAGTCAAAGGGTAAGTTGGTGAGGTTAGGACAAGCCTGGTAAGGGAAATTGTTTAATCCCCTTTTCATTTTATATGTTTTCTTTTTCAGCTACTTATGTGTCTTCCTCCCACTCCTTTGAACCTTCCCAGTCTTCCCAATCTGATCTGTGTTCATCTCTTCAATGTACCTTGGGTTGGTGGGGATTTGCACAAGTATTGTTTGATCTCCCTGGGTGGCATTTTGACTCTTATCCAGCAAAGACGGTTGCCTGAGAAGATGGTGAGAGTAGGCAGTGACCAGTACCAGTGCCCTGGGATCCGAAACACATGTGTATTTGGTGACTGTTACCCACTGAGCCCTGGATGTCACCGCATCTGGTGTCCCCATGAGGATGAGACCCTGTAAGCCGTCTCCATTCTGTGCTGAAACTGATCTCATTTCAGGAATGAGTCTGTGGTTTGTTCACTTGCATTCACAAAGGGGTCACTATGTAGCAGGCCCTGGGTGGTGAGCGATGGGCTCCCCACGCTTTCTGCCTTGTCAGTTGGATTCTAGAAAATGGGCCACATGAGAGAGATTGGAACTGGAAATTATAGTCACACATGCGAAGGAAAGTTCCCAGTAATCTTCTGAGACTCATCATGGAAAAACAGATCCCAGATTTCACCAAGAGAGCTACAGTTCCTTAATGGGCAAGGTTGCCATATCTCTGTTGGTTATTTTAGAAGGGGATTTTTATTTTTTAAAAAACTGTTGCTGATTCTGAGTTTGCTCTTCTTGTATAATCAACGCATAGTTATAAGCAAGCATTCCAAATCACACTGTGTCTCTTGCATAGAATAAAACACTTAAAATGGAATACCTCCCTTTTCTAGTCCCACAATTGTTGGAAAGTCACCTGCTGGAAAAGGTGTGTTTATTGTGAATTTTACTATCAGGCAAGGACTATCATATCTGAGGAATGAGGCCTGATGGGCTGGCCTGCTAAGAAATCACTGGGCAATATTCATAGCAGGGGGAAGAATCAGATTATGCCTTATGCAAATTACAGTACCTTCAATAAGACTTTTATTCCATTAAGACACACATATCCCTATAGGGCAGTTGCTAACTCCCAGAATCTCTAGCATTTTTCATTATTTTCCTTTAAAATTTGCACCTGTGAATTAAAAGCCAACAGTCCTTGGTTTAAGCCCATTGCACAAAAGGAAAATGATGCATTAGTCATATTTCTAAAGGAGGAGCTTTAATTATTCATCTTCAAACATTTCTGCCAAGATAAAGGTCACCGTGTAATTCCTGTTCCCACCCACGGCCACTGGCAGGGAAATTGAGAGCAGTGCTCCTAAATCTTTGATTCATAGATCACCAGAGATGGAAAGGGTCTCATCACAGTTTGTTTTCCACATAGAAATTGAGGCCCAGGGAAGTGATGTGCCAAAGTCAAACGTAATGACGGTCAGAGGTGGGAACCAGGGTCGTAAGTGGAGTGCCCTGCCACTGACTCGTACTGCCTCCTTTACTAGTTTCCGATGGCTGCCATAATAAATCACCACCAACCAGGCGGCCCAAAGCAACAACAATATATGCTCTCACAGTTCTGCAGGGCCAAAATCCGAAATTCAAGAACTGGCAGAGCTGTGCTCCTTCCAAAGTTTCTAGAGGAAGAGCTGCCCTTGCTTGCTCAAGGTCTTTCTTCACTGTGGCTGCCTCTATCCTCAAACAACTTTCTTTCTTATTGGTCTCTTCCCTACCTGTCTCTTATTAGTCTACTAGTCCATGTGTCGTGGATTTAGGGCATACTACTGATAATCCAGAGCAAACTCCTCTTGACCTCTTCCATTCACTGACATCTGCAAAGACGGTATCCAGATAAGATCCCATGCACAGGTTCTAGGACTCAGGACATGAGCCTGTCTTTCCAGGAGCTTCCATTCAACCCATTCCACTTCCTCGTCTACCAAAGTAGAATCATCATTATATCAACTTAAAAAAAACAGACAACTTAGTGTTCTAACATGGTTTGCAGTATCTTTTCTCCCTATTTACAAATCTTAATAGAGTCAGACTTGCGTACTTGAGCTTGGAATTCTGGCTCCGTCGTTCACTAGCAATGCAACCTTAAGAAAGCTGCAGTTTTCTTGGCTCTATGATGAGAACAGCGATTTCCACTTCGGAGGGTGCTTGTGAAAATCTATATGACAATGCATGTTGAAGTATTTAGGTACTCAGTAAGTGCCAGCTGATTTTAAATCAGAATAAACTACTTACTGAGACCAGTCTATTCCTTACCACATGTATGCATTTGAGGTCCATGGAGGGTCAGGGGACACATTTCCACCAGCCAAAAACTTCTTTGGCACCAACGCAGAAGAGCAAGCTCATTGTTGAGTGTTGACACAAGGGTGTGTAGCCTGTTCAACAGTGGGGGGAGAATTCTCTGGATTCTCTAAATTGTTGCTGTCGCAGCCCACACAAGAGGTCTTTGCATCTTCAGCAGAGGACAGAATAAGGAGACGTTCTGGTACCAGAAAGGAGACAAGATTATTCCAGCAACTATGGGACTAGCCCCTTTGGATTTGACTGGCTTGGTGCAACGCAGCTCAGGGTTAGTGTGGTTGTAATTGGGTTTCTGAGTGGGGAGTCGGGGGCGGGGGCAGAGAGGGAGGAGAGTTGCTGGGAGGCCAGCAAGACCAAGAGGGCTGCAAAGCCTGGGTCAAGTATCCAGTTATACAGTCTCCTGGATCCAGAATTTTGTCATGAAGGAAATAACCAGGATAGCCAAGCATCAAACAAACAAAGAAGAAAATGCACTTCTTAGTTGTACTTTTCCAAGCGAATAAAGGCAGCATGAAGTTACACTGTATTTACACAGAGACAGTGGGTTCCCAGCCACTCCCCAAACATTTTTGCATTTATAGTTAACCTGTCTCCTAGCTTAACCTCCCTCTGAGGAAATTAGGTATCAAAAACTGCATCCACGTCATTTTTTTGTAAGAAGCAACTCTATTTGGAATAGCAAAAATTAGACATCAGTTTGGAGCCACCAACACACCCTCCCAACATAAGACCTAAATTTAAAATTGTTCTGAATTCATTGTGTTATTGCCTTTCATCCAATGATCTGAATGAGCCTGGTTGACACAGACACGGGGTCCTTTGCAGAGCACCCAGAAACTGGGTCCTCTGGCAAGCACGGGGACTACAGGGGCCGGCTAGCTCTCCCAAGTCATGTCTCTTCATGTTACTATATGCAGATGTTTTTTCTTATTGTTCTCCTAGGTCTTCATATCATTACTGTTGTGATTCTGGATATTGTTACTGACCCATGCCTTCTTCTTAGGAACATAAAAATATCATGTCCACAGAGACTCCGTGATGCCCTTCCAGAGGCATGCCCACCACCTTTCCAGAATGAGCATCACTGGGTTTTAAACACTAACGCAACAAAACCAAGGTCAAGACTCACATCTTATGCCGGCCAGTTGTCTTCCCTCTGCTCCGTGTCTGCAATTTGAACACCAAAACCTGGCCTATGTGCTCCCAAATGGATGCCTTATGTCAGACTAATTTAACCATCTCTAATGAGTGGGGAGGGACAGATACTGCCCTTTGCTATTGTAAATGCATATGATTATTTATTTTTGGCTTAGAACGGGAAAGCACATTCATTTGAGGACTGTCTGAGGACTTGACTATTCCTTTAAGAAGCTTATTAGAACACCTGCTCTGTGTCAAGTACTAGACCAGGTATTTAGGTTCTATAATATATTAAGACGCAGTATGAGTCTTCAGTGAAATCATTATAGAGTAGAAAGACAAGGTAGGGGTGGAAGAGGGAGGGAGAGAGAGAGATATGGTTCTTCCTCAACAGATCAGAGCCTATTTCTGGAGGAAGAGTGTCCAAGCTGGAATTTAGAGATGAATGTGGGTTTGCCAGGCAAAGTGGAGAGAGGCAGGCAGATGGGAAGTACCGGAGCCAAGGTGTGGAGCCGGGAAGCGCAGGGCACATCTACAGAACAGTGAGCTGCTTGTTCTTGCGGGAGGACACATTCTGCAGGGGATCGTGGCAGAAACTGACAACGATGACTCTTGGTTTCATCTACTCAACAAATGTTTACTGAGTTACTACTAAACAGAGGGATTTAGAATAGGAACTAGGAGCTTAGGGTAAGCGTGGGAGATAAGACATAAATCTTCAAAGTAAGATACTTTGTAAAGTAAGATACTGTCCACAAGGAGGACAATATCAGAGGAACTTTTCATTCATTCGTGTGCATCAAAAATGATGGTTTAAATACTAAATGATCACCCACTAACCACACCAAGAAATAAGATGTTTCTTGTAGTAAAGGAGCTGGCCATCCAGTGGAATTAACAGACACATAAATAGAACATTATGTCACAGTATATTCAATAATCAACACAATAGCCCTTATTGACAACTAAGTTCCAGACACTGATCTAGGAGCTTCATACTGATTAACCTCAATTGTCTTCACGCAGTAGGTAAATATCATTATTGTCTACATTTCACAAAGGGCCACAGTCAGGCCCAGAGAGGTTATAATTTACTTAATCACAGCTAAGATTAAAACCCAGACAATTTGACTCCACATTCTTAACCATGACTCCAGAAAACTGTAAAAGTATGGGAGATAAGCCAACCTGGACATGGCCGGGGAATACCAGTCTTCCAGTCCACCAAGAGTTATACCCTCTCTGAGCTCTCCAGGGAATATGAAGACAGCTTACAGACTCTCAGAAAACTACCAAATGCCTAATACTTACCAGACTGAAACATCTAGAGTTCAAGCTCAAAGGTAAACCTTTCCCCCAAAGTCCAACTAGGTTACATTTCTCACTCTTGCTGTAATTTTTCCAATCCCCATCCAATCAGGCTCATCTCTCCCCTTAAATACAAACTCTCTCATTATATATTTATAGGGTCTTTATTAAGAGAAGGATGAATTTCATGGAGAAGCTGCTAATATTTCTTTTCAGGGGTCCCCTTGTAGGGCTCCCAGTATTGTATGTTATCTAATGGTTTTTGAATAGCACAGTGAAAATTCCTGATGGATCTGCATACTGTTCATTTATTAAGTATCAGTCTCAATATTCTATACCCAATGAAATTGGAGTATATTTCCTATGCAAATAACTGTAACTTTTCCAATTTCTACCTAACTCATACCCCTCCATCCTCATAAACACCACAGGCACTGGGTTGGCAAATAACAAGATGGGGAGAGTTACAGGAAGTTGTAGCTCTGAGGTGTCTGGATGGCGCAGTTGTTTAAACAGTTGTTTAAATTGGGCTCCCTGCTCAGCGGGGAGCCTGCTTCTCTCTCTTCCATTCTCCCTGCTTGTGTGCTCTATCTCTCTCTCTCTCTCTGTCAAATAAATAAATAAAATATTTTAAAAAAAGAAATTGTAATAAGATCTAGTGATCTTATTATGAAACCTCATCATAAATAGGTGGTAAAAGAAAAGTCATAGGATGTCAGAATGCCAAAAGATGACCTTGTTCTTGGAGAAGGAAGTCCGTGATGGGGAGATGTGTGGCAGTTAGGATAGAATTTGCCTTCAGGTAACAGAATCCAACTAGAATGACCTAAATGAGTAAAGGGTATTTTTTTTTTTAATTTGAGAGAGAGAGAGAGAGAGAACACAAGAGGGGCTGGTGGGAAGGGGCAGAGGGAGAGAGAAAGAATATGAAGTAGGCTCCACACTCAGCGCAGAGCCCAGTGTGGGACTTGATCTCACAACCTTGAGATCATGACCTGAGTCAACATCAGGAGTCAGTCACTTAACTGACTGAGCACCCCCCCCCAGGTGACCCATAGGGTATTTCTCTTGTGATATAACCAGGACCCAGGCCAGAGCTGATGTCAGCAACCTGCCCGGCTCCTGTTTTCCCACTGGGCTGCTATCTTTGCAAGACCCCTAGTAGACTTTGAGACATCGAGCCACATTCCAGACAACAGAAAGGGCAAATATCAGAAACAAAGAAGCTAGCCAACTCTGTCCCCTTCGGGAGAGTGTTTCCAGAAGCCATGTCCCTGCAGGTTTTAAAATTCAATGGAACACACATGATTAAATAAATATCAGCCAAATGGTATCTAAGTAGATTCCCTTTTAAATTACATAACAGATCATTCTCCATGGCCCTAAATCTCATGAAATGAGGAGGAGTTAAACAGGTGTGGGGAGTGCTGGGAGAGGGAGAGGGCAAAGCACGACCTGCTCAGCCACCAACGTGTGCACTGTTTTGTGTCGAGATGATGATCCCTTCCTTGTTTCCAGAAAATCAATTGCAAAGTAAGGACTGTCGGGCAGATATATGGGTTGGATCATGAGAGGCTTACGTGTATACTTTAAAAACATGTCCATCTGATAGTAGATGAAGAGCCACCAAAGGATCTGAAGCCAGGAAGGACTTGGTCACATATATATTGGGTAGCTTGGTTGAGGAGGGCTGCTGGTGGCCGCGTCCACAGATCCTGCTCATCCCTGGGCAGTGGGCGTCACGGGCACATAACTTGCACTTCTGTGCTTGAGGGCTTTCTCCTGTCATGCTTCTGAATCAGAACATTCAGGTATATTTGTGCGGACATTTCCAGGTGAGCTCCTGTGTATGGGGGTTAGTCAAAATCATGAAGGGTCATTAAGGTTCCAAAAGGTGTTGCGTGCATGGTGGGGGAGGGGGGTGTTGTCACAGCCTTCCTGCATCTGGAACCTGGAGTGGATGGCAGACGTTTCCAGATGCCCAGAGGAGGTCTCAGTGATGACCCTCTCTGCATGCCAGCTCGAAGCCCTCTCCTTCCATCTCTGGAGCACGGGTTCTAGGAGCAAGGAGGAGTTCCGAGGTATTCACCTTCCCTGGACTTGAACTGTTCCCTGGGGTCTCCTGATTTCTGACAGAGCTGCCCCTTCCTTGCCCACCCAGTTCTGCCACTGAATTCAGCTCCCCTTTGCTCAGCCTCCTTTCATTGCACGCCTGCTACAGGGGATAGGCATTGTAACGAGTAGGTAGTAGAGAAGGAGGTTTTCAAAATATTTCATAACTAGTAAGACACTAACTGCTTAGACCTGATGTCTCACCAGTTGGGACAGACACCCCTCCTGAATTACTTGGGCACTAACTTGCAGAGAAGGGTAAGGTATGGGCCTTCTCTCAAAAGCTCCGCTTGTCAAGTAATTTACCCCTGATCTAGACCTAGACGAGGTCCACCAGTGATGGGCACCGCGGTGGGGCACAATGCTCTCCCGCTGGGATGCAGCTTCCTGTCTTTGCTGGAATGCAGCCCCACCCCACTCCGGCCTTCAGTCTGCCGCAGTTGTCTTCCCTCCAGGGTGGTGGCATGTGGTCTCCGTGACAACAGATCAGTTAGAGCCCATGAGAGAGAGGCAGCCTGAAGGCGAAATCTGCATCTTCACCTCAACGGTGAGAGAAAAGAGCAACTGTACTCTTCTGGGTACACCCTCCATGATTCTAAGGGTGATGTTTGAACACCAAAGGTTATCCTTCTGGTGGTTTTCTTTAAAGTCTTTTTTTTTTCTTTTTAATATTTATTTATTTGAGAGTGAGCGAGCAGACGGAGGTGCGGAGGGAGAGGGAAAAGAGAAGCAGACACCCTGCTGAGCGGGAGACCAGACTCAAAGGGATTCCACCCTGAGATCAGGATCCAAGTCAAAATCAAGAGTCAGATGCTCAATCCACTGGGCCACCCAGGCGCCCCCTTCGTGGTAGTTTTTAAACTAGTTTTATTTTTTAGCGGAGCCGTTTTTTTACAAAAGCATCCTTGTTTGGAAATCCAATCCGGGTAGATTACAATGCTGGAAGCTGGGGCTGGAGCCACAGGCTCACCTTCAGGGCTTCCCCAGAAGACCCGGACCCCAGGCACCCCAGCTGGAAAACCATCAAGTTCATTCCTCATCCACAAAAGGGAAAAGTGGGACTCAGAAAGAAGTGACCAAGCCCTAGTGTCAATTGGTTTAAGTCAGACCTATGGAGTCTGGGCTTTTCACTGCTAGCCACGCCCCCCCCGCCCCCGCTAGCCTCAGCCACCGCCCCACCCCCACCCACACTCCCACCCCCTCCCTGGCTTGCCTCAGCCACCCACTGTTAGCAAGTGCAGCCACAGCTTTGTACATGGGGCCCAGAAGCCACTAGTGAATAAATCACAACTAACATTTGTTTGCTCCTCACTCAGGGGATCCCTTTCACCCCTACAGCCTTGTATGACACAGCAACCCAAATGAATGCCCACTGTATCAGGATGTAGCGACCCAAACCAACCAAGAGAGCTTAGGTGATCTACTCAAGGACGGCCCCTAGAAATGAGAGCTAATTCTCAAGACAGCATCCCATTAATGGAAGTCTGTTAGTACGGGTTTAGAGCAAAGGCTCTAAATAGGTTAATAGCTGGAGTAGTGTTTCCCAAAGGTTGGTGGTCCCGGCCCGGGAGCTTCCATAGTAACCTGGGAACGTGTCAGCAATGCTGATTCTAGGGCCTTGCCCAGACCTTTTAAATTAGAAACTGTAGGGGTGAAGTTCCTCAAAGTGCAATCTGTTTTTTTAATAAACCGTCCAAGTGATTCTGATGACAAGGGAAGTTTGAGAACGCCGGTGCTAAGGAACAAAGTCCTATTTCTATCTCCTATCCAGCCCTGCTCTGGAGGAGCCCTCGGGAGAGCAGGCAGGAGGGACCCGTTCCCGTGGGACTTCAGACCTGAGTGGAACCTGGCTCTGACTGCATTTATGTCTGGAAGGAGCCCAGGAAATTCTGCAGCATGCGTGCTCATCCAAAATCATACTAATTGTTCTTTGTTGTGTGCCTAGCCTCATAATAAATACCACATAGTGAAAGACACACAACATCCTCCACCATACCCCTAACTACCCCCCTCTCCAAGGGTTTAGAATAGAGTCCGGAGTTCCCAAAATCAGGTGGCACACAGTGCTTCTCAAGCTTTGATGTGCAAATGTGTCACCTAAGGATATTGTTGAAGTAGAGATTCTGATCCAGCAAAACTCAGTATTTATTGGGGCGCCTGGGTGGCTCAGTGGGTTAAAGCCTCTGCCGCTTGGCTCAGGTTATGATCTCAAGGTCCTGGGATGGAGGCCCGCGTCAGGCTCTCCACTCAGCAGGGAGCCTGCTTACTCCTCTCTCTCTGCCTGCCTGCCTGTCTACTTGTGATCTTTCTCTCTGTCAAATAAATAAATAAAATATTTTTAAAAAAATATTTAATACAGATAATAAGATTGTGGATTCAATAAAGACCTAAAATCTCCTTCTGAATACTTGTGACTCTTTCCCAAGTCCCCCAAATTATCCCCAAAGTTAGAAAAGCAGAGAGAAATCGCTAAGACCAGAGACCCCAATTACTGCAGTTCAAATTGGACATAATAATTTACCACCAGGCATTTGAGGGCTGAGAGTCATGGAGTTGATTTGTCCCCAAGGGAGATTCTACCTACTCTCCCCTTTAAAGGAATCAATAAGGTGGTCAGAATGAGCGAGATAATTAGCTAGATGGTTGCCTCTCAGGGTTCCAAGAAGGAAAGTCCCTCAAGCATATTCTTTGTAGTAAATGCTGCTTGGGTAATTGCTTTTATTTGATGGAAGTGTTACACAGTCTCCTGATGAATTTAATAGAAAGGAGATGCACCCAGAAGACATGTATTTTGTACATTGAGTCATGAGACCATTTCGTCTAAACCTAAAAGACAGTTGCCAGATTTTTCTGAGGACCATGACACGTTGATGCGGATGACATAAAAAATCAAGAGGCCAGAATCTCAACTCTACTCTCTGATAATCACAAAAATATGTTTCTGGATAATGACTTTCTGTGCAAAGTAAAGAAAGTCTAAGGACTATTTTGGATGATGACCAATAGTGACAAAAAGTTCCAGAATAAAGATGGGTAACATGTATGATGGTCCCCTATTTCGGGGCCTTCCTGATCCCACCTGGGGATTATCAGGCCAGGGCACTCTCCATGTATCACATTTGGTCAGGCTACTGAAGTTGCACATGCTGATATGGTTTATGGAAGCATGGCGTGAACGTTACATTCGGTCTTAAAGGAATTCCTGGACATCTTTATTACATTTTATCTCTCTTTAATTGATAGGGGAAAGAAAGCTGAACAATACTCTAGTTAAAAAGTAGGACGATATCATCTCAAGGTAGCAATAGGGTGCCAAGGTCAGTGACCACTTTGCTTTATTTGCTCATCTGCATAAATAGAAATATTCATTGTGTGACTCTCAAGAACAGAATTAAAGCAGGAGAAATTCTGTTAGGCTCATTTGCAAAAGCAGGCTTTGTAAAGCACTGTAATGATCGGTCACCAGTTCCTTGAAGTACTAACATATTTTCTTTAATTTCACTCAGAGGAATCCAAAAAGCCAAGATAGCCTTTCTCTTAAGAGAGGAGTGGTGAGTGTTGCACGTTGTCATTTTTGTTGTAATTAAGCCTCTCGTAGCTAAGAAACTAAGGGACGGCTGAAGAGCCCCTGCCTCCTACTTTATCTTTGGGTGACAGCAGATGGCACGTGGAGTTTAAATGATATCATCATATCCACGGTGGCGGCTGCAGAACATGCCAAATGATGCCGTTTTGTGCAACAGAAGATGCTAATTGCCTGGGGCTAATGAGCTCTATGAAAAAAACAGCAATCCTAATATTGTGTTGCTTTACAACTCCAAATTTATCACTTGACACAGCTTAGGAAACGGCTCGCTTGTTGAAGCCGACTTGCACAAGCGTATGCCCCAATTTGCGATCAGCCTCACATACATTGCGAAAGCTGAAAAATTAATGAGATATTACAGAAGCAAATTCCACAGATACACATCTATTTCTGGGAAAGCCAGTTAGATGAGTCCTAGTAGGTTTTTAAAATTCATTCTTGGTTCCATCAATTATTGAAGAGTTTTAAATCGAAATCAATGATCCCTGATTCTTTACTACCTAGGATAAGGGTTGGCCACCACCCATCCTCTCCTTCAGGCCTGCTTCATCGCAGTGTCTACACACTTGCCATCAGCAGAGCAGTAGGGCCCTATGAGTAGTGGCTGTGCCTCATTCTATTAGGGGTGTCTGGGTGGCTCAGTTGGTGAAGTGACTGCCCTCAGCTCAGGTCATGATCCCTGGGTCCTGGGATCGAGACCACATTGGGTTCTCCACTCAGCAGGGAGCCTGCTTCTCTCTCTGCCTCTGCCCTTCCTCCTGTTTATGTTCACTCTCTCTCTCCCTCTCTCTCTAAAAATAAATAAATAAATAGAATCTTTACCCCCCCCAAAAAATCTGTCCACCTGGCCTCCAATCATTTTCTCACCTATGGACACACACACACACACACACACACACACACACACACACACACACACAGATATTTTTTAAGTCCTGTAGCTAAATCAGAAGGCCTCTGGGGCTCCAGGCTGTGTTGCTCCAATGACTGCTCTGTGACCCTGGCCAACTGAGTCTCCCTCCCTCAGCTTCAGGTCCTTCTCCGTAAAAGGGGTTGTGTGGTAACAGTGCCAGCCTCAGAAGGTGGTCGTGACGAGTGACTCAAATAATGTTTGTGGAGCTAACCCAGGAGCTGGGCATGTGGCAAACACTCAATCAGTAACTGGCCATATTATTGGTAGTATGATTTTCATTAGGATTTGGAAAACTACCTGTTCTCATAACTGAATGTATGAGTGACTTTCACATAATTCTTTCAAGCATAAAAAATTTGTAGGAGTGCCTTCTCAGCTTGGACTGCTGCAATAAACTGCCACAGACTGGGTTGCCTAAATAACAGATACTTCTCTCTCACAGGTCTGGAGGCTGGGAAGTCTAAGACCAGGGTGCCAGCATTGCAGGGTTATGGTGAGGGCTCTCTTCCTGGCTTGTAGGTGGCCACCTTCTAATTGCACCCTCACATGGCTGAGAGAGAGCACACTGCTCTCTCTTCCTCTTATGATAAGGGCCCAGAGCCCATCATGGGGGCCCTACCACCATGACCTCATCTAAACATAATTACCTCCCAGAGGACCAATCTCCAAATACCATCACATTTGGGGGTTAGGGCTTTAATATATGAAATTTGAGAAGACACCAGCATTCAATTTGTAGAGACACAGCCTAACTACTAGTAAAAATCTGTCACCAGGGCTTTTGCTCATCAGTTTTTCCCTCTTTAGGGACACAATTTGACTGTTCTTCTGGAAGATCTGAAACTGCCTTTCCTGGACTCCTTCCTCATATGAATGGAGGCAGGGCCAGTTCCCTATCAGGTCTGAGGTCCCAGGAAGTGGAGCATCTCCCGCCAGCTCTCCTCCAGAGCAGGGAAGCTCTAAGAGCTGCCAGGGAGAGAGAACGTAGCACCAGAAGGGAGAAACCTACATAAGGAAGGGATCCTCCTACATGTGTACTCCTCTAAGATGACCAATCTCTTTTTAGATTTAAGAGATCTATTTTTCCCTCTGAAGAAGCAACATGTTCTACATGCACTTCTACATGGGTGACCATCTGGGCCAAGCACTGGGCTAGATAGCTAACACACCAAGATGCCCATCACCAACTCACAATTGAAAAGGTAGGACTGACATGTAAATTAGAAAAAAAAAAGTGTTAAGCCATTTGTACAGTGTTGGAGGTGGTAGATAGTGGTGGAGATCCACAAAGAGAATAATTAGTGGAATGACAAAAAAATTCAGTAAATATTCTCCATAATTAAGGCAAATTCATTTCTTGAAGCCTCATTTTCAAAAGGGTACAATATTTCCTCCCTTTAAAATCAACCTGTCTGCTTGGTCCTTCATCTTGTGAGCCTTATTTATCAATGAATTCGTATCTCTAGAAATGATAATCCACAGGAATCTAATAAGCACAGTGCTTTATTATCCCCATTTTCCAAATGGGTAAGCCAAGTTTCAGAGAGGTTGAATATCTTGCTTGAGGTCACATCGCTCTTCGGTGGTGAGGTGGGGACTAGCCCCCAGTGGTCCCAGACAGTCTGGCTCTGAGTCTGTTTCCGTCCTAACGTTGCCCTGCTTCTGGAAATGCGGGGCTCCACAACTAGACCCAGACAGGCTTCTTTCCTTTCTTTCATCAGAGCTCTCAAAAACCTTGCCTGTTCTCACCAATTCAATGCCATCTTTGTCAACCACTCCGAAATATATCCACTCACGTCTGTCCATTTTGCTCCAGTTCCAGTGTCTAGTACAAATGTATCCCATCTCCCTCTTGGTTATTAAATTTGAGACCACAGAACCAACCTTGGCTTATTCCTCTTCTTTGTTGTCTATCTCCTTTCAAATTCACTTCAAAACTTCTCATGGCTTCTCCTAGCCCATTCCACCACAGCAGAAGCAACATGGCCCCCAACAATGGGTCTCTTACTCTAAAGAGTTAATGTGACCTCTAGAAGGACTGTCTCCTCCCTCCTCACTAGTATGTCTGCCTAGCGCTTTGGTCAGGAAAAGTAACAGTGAGTTTGGAAAGTTACAGTGAGTGCCCCTCAAGATAGAGGGCTGGCGCTCACTTTCCCACAGCCCCAACACTGCTTCTATTGTCTCAGTTTCTTTATTTTCCAACTGGTTGCTGATTTTTTAAATTTCTACACATGCAGTCACTATGGTTTCAGACATCAACAAAAGGCATATGTCCCAATTGCTGTAGGAGTTCTCCAGCTGGCTGTAAGATTCCTTTGCTACTGTGGAAGCTAATGAGCCTCTAACAGATTTCATTCTCCGGTATCATTACCCTACCAGAAAAACCAGCCTTCAGCACATTCTAGAATTATTATAGGTCTCTTTTCAGATACACGGGGAGCCCTCTAACCACAAGAGCAGATAACCCGTGACTTCTCTTGCTCACAACGCATCAAGTTGAGTAACTTCCACCAAATGACTTAGATCCACCATCAAGCACCAAGCATCATGCCTGAGAGTATAGAAAAGGATAAAAAATTATCTGTGATAAATACTTATATTGAAACGCAGCCAAGTTGACTTTAGAAAACCTTCCACATTGTTATGAGAGTGTCTTCCTGGTTTAGTTGGTAAAATGACCACTTTAAGTGGGCAATTCATGATTTTTTTTTTATTGTTACTAAAATTTTTTTTCCAGTGTTCCAAGATTCATTCCCCATTCCCCACACCCAGTGCTCCACGCTTTAGGTGTCCCCAGTACCCACCACCAGGCTCTCCCGCAATTCATGATTTTGCAACAAAATACTGAATAAGTCAAAAAAGTGTAAAATGGTCAAATATATGAAGTTTAAAAACCAGTTACAAAAGGATGTGTAACTATGACACTATTAAAATTACTTACAAAAATGATCAGAAAAAGGTTTCAGCAGTTATCTAGGCATAGAGATCATGGGTAACTTTGATCTTGTGTGTTCTTCTTTGTTTCTCAAATTTTTGGCAATAACTTTTGTAGTCAGATTTTTTAAACTAATATTATTGAAAAATAAAAACTGTAACAAAAATAAGTGGGTGGCTCTCTTCTAAGGATACTAGAGTTTCTAGAATATTCTGGTATTCTGTAGCAGAGAATTATCATGTTGGGCAGTGCCTTTAACAGTCTGGACTTTATTTAGTTGTCTGCTAAATGAAGATTTAAATTAAATAACACATCTGAGGCACTTCTGGTGCTAAGGTGCTGTGATCCAGAATTTGGAGAAGTTAAGACTGAGAAGGAAGTTCTGTCATCCACAGGGCAGTGCTAGACTGAAGTTTATGCTTGTTCTATAACTGTCCTGGGCATTGGATGTCAGTCTTTTTACAAGTAAAACAAGACATTTGGACCAGACATCCTCCTTGGTTTCTGTCCTCTATGTCTGGCATTCTGTGGTCTTGTGGGTCAGACCCCGGTTCAGAAATGACTTTTCATCTGTTAGAGGCTCCTAGAGAAAATGGGCAGTCTGTTTCCATGCGTATTGGAGAATGAATGGAAGACACTGAGGCTACAAAGCTTGTGTCCTTAAAGATTCATGCTTGAAAGTTCCTTTTCTAATTATCTTTAAGCAGGGTAAAGACAAACACAAGCACCTATCCCATTTGGAAAGTTGCCTGTCCTCTGTGAATTTTACAGACTTCAGAGCCTGTGTGCCTCACCATCTTCAGGTAGCTCGGAACTCGTTGGCTGCCATGACAAGGCATCTTCTGGTTGTTGTGGTAGTCATTATTTTAAGTTGTCAGATTATTGCCCTGTTCATAATACAGCAGAAGCAGGAGAGAGCCCCTCGGCTGGGCAGAACATGGTTTGAAACCCAGGGAAGCAATTTTATCTTAATAAAGGTAATGGCTTGAAGAGCATTTTGTAGACCAGAAAGCCCAGCACAAATGTCAAAAGCTGTTACCATGAGTCACCTGTCTGGGTCTTCTTTGATAAGACAAGTTCTAAAGGTCTCTTTAAATATTAAAACTCTTATTTCATGATTCTTCAATAGTTAATTTCAACAAGCATTGCCAGTGGAAACTGGATCAGATTGCCCAGTTCTGGGTTTGGGGTTCGTTGAGGGTCTTAGGGGTTTTTTAATTAATTTATTTTTTGGAATTGTATTTCATTTTTTGCAATAAACTGAAAGACTCATGAAATTCTGAAGCGTAACTCCAAACAACATCGATTTGGATTTCTTCTCCTTTTAAAACTAAAGCAATGTAGGTGTTCTGTGCAGCCCACTGGTTTGCATTAGAAGGAAATGGATCTCAGAGTCACACAGAGAGAAGAAACTTATATCTAACTTACATGTAGTTCTATGCTTTGAGTAGCTTGAGGGGCCATTAACAAAAGAGATGACAAGTGCCTGCAGCAGGAACCATGGTTTTAGAAATTGCCTGTTCTTGCTATATGGCAAGTTAGCTCATCAAGGTGGAAAGGTTTTGTTCTCTCTTTTCTCCCATGTACAGGATAAAACCTGGAATGAAGTCATGGAAACACATCAAGAACTTCCTACTGACCAATTAGACTTGAGAAAGCAGCAAGAGGCCATGTAGGAACTCTTCACAAGTGAATGCACTTAATTCTTGGACCATTTATTAGTTCTTAAGATGGTAATGTTGACCTTCAGTTTTGTAGCAGATGGA
This sequence comes from Spilogale gracilis, assembly GCA_004023965.1. NCBI lineage: Eukaryota > Metazoa > Chordata > Mammalia > Carnivora > Mephitidae > Spilogale > Spilogale gracilis. The sequence continues at coordinate 73,955 of PITA01003330.1, forward strand.
AAATGTTAATTTGATTCTCTGGGAACTCGTTTTCTCCCACCATGCTAAAAACAAAAAAAGACGTTAAGAGGAGGGTCCCTTCTTTCAGGAGATCTTAAGAAAATTGCACTCATTTATTTTTGTTTATCTGTTGCTTAGTTATCTCTTTGTTCTTTTCTCAAGACATGTTCTTTTCTCTCAGGTTTGGGTAAGATCTTCTAAGTAAACCATGTCAGTACATGGAATTTGGGGAAGTTCTAAGTCAGTGTGGGGTCTCAGGGTAGGGTCCCTGGACCAGCAGCATCAGAATCACTTGGGAACTTATTAGAAATGCATATTTGCAGGGCATCTCAGTGGCTCAATCAGTTAAGCATTCAACTCTTTATCTCAGCTCAGGTCTTTATCTTGGGTCATGAGTTCAAGCCCTGCATTAGGCTCCAGGCTGGGTGTGGAGCCTACTTAAAAAAAAAAAAAAAATACTCTCAGACCCCATCAGAAACCTATGAGTCAGAAATTTGGAAAATTGACCCTAATCTCTGATTTAACAAGGTCTCTAGGTGGTCCTGATAAAAGTTCTAGAAATATTCATTGCATTAACATATGGAAATGGAAATTGGAGAAGATTGGTGGTCTAAAGTCCAGTTTTTCACACCTAAACTCCTTGAAATAATTGGTCCTTTTGAATGTTCATTGTATTTCTGTAAAGTAGGCCTGTTTCAATAAACTGATCTCTAGTTTATATGAGGGTGAGTTATCTGTGAGAATTATAGCTCCTTCTTGACTTGTTGCAGTTTTCCTGTTGTATAAAAGAATCAGATCAAGTAATAAAAGCATAAAGACTCCCTTAATGTTTCATTGATATTTAATGCCTTTACCCAAAGCTAAACATCTTCCGAGTTATCAGATACTAACTCATTATTTGTCTATTTTTAATTTCTTGAATGTGTAAGATAGTTGTGTCTTTTGTAGAGGAGGAATAAATGAAAACTCATTATGAATGTTGTTTTGGTCTCAAGTTAGTGCCATTGGCAGGAAGAGAAACTTTGAGATTTCTTTGGCTCTGGAAAGCCAAGAAAGCCCATTTGAGCAGATTATGTCCAAGAGGCATATTGTGAGGGCTCACGCAAGCAATGGTGACTTTGTACAGAACAGCTTGTTTTCCATATGTCCTATGGGGCTTAAATGTCATCATTTGTATTTAGGAAAATTCTTAAACCTTAAAAATACTGATTTCTACATTGTCTTGTAAAGTTACACTCAAGAGGTTGATGTTTAATGTTCTTGCAAAGGGCAAGTTTCAAAATTGGAAAATAGAAAGTAATGTGCATTTTTTGAAAGATTTTCATGAATACATTAAAATATCTACAAACTCATGAATATCTCTTGGATGTGGATGTATGGAGACTTTTTGCAAACGTAGAGGAGTTGAGTCAGGTGAGTCATAGTGGGAACATTCCAGTAGCCTTGTTTTCAAATTCACCAGAGGATCATAAAAATGGACACTTACTCTATTCTTGTGGCTTCTGGTCTGTACTCCATCCCCATATAATCTCATGTAGGAGTTCGGGTTAATAAGCAGGAAATCTAAATGTCCATTGGCATCTTTCTGATAGGCTGCAGATATTACTGGACCTTTTATAGCATTTTCCATCTTTCTATGGCCATTTAAGAATTAAACATAGTGTTTGCGTCAGTAACACACATACTAAAACTAGAACTATACCATAAAGACTAGCATGGCTCTGGCATGAAGGTGATGCACAAATCTGTGAAGGATTCCATATTTTTTCTACATTACAAGCTCTGGAACATCTTCTAGAATCTACTTGGGAACCCACCTGGTTCACTGCTATATCCAGAAGACTTAAAACAGTGCCTCATGGGCTGGGAGGACTCAATAAGCAATATGGAATATATGAATGTCCTCAATAGATAATGCTGAATACAAAAAAAAAAGTTGAACACATTCTTAATATCTCTTTCATCTTCATAAAAATTTATTTTTAGACAAATGTCCTCTTCTTACATATATTATAAATAAGTAATATCTTTCTCCTAAAAAGGAAGAACATTACCAACAATAATTTGTATGTAAGATACACTAATAAGAAATATATTGGAGAGTGGAGAAAAAGAAGTCTTTGAATTTTTCCAAGAGATAAGTTCAAAATGGAAGACATCTGTAAGAGTGATATTTGAATCTCATCAATTTTGATTCCTTACCTTCAGAAGGATGCCTACTCTTGTTTTCTTTCTCCCTGGCCCTTAGACGAGCTTTGGTTTTGTGAACATTCTTTTTGGTATTATCAAGAACTGTGCCAAGCCTTTGGAGACTTCACTCCTGCTGGATTTCATTTCCAAGCTCACAAAGGTAAATTCCTTCTGGGACTATCCAGCTTTGTGCCATAAATTAACCAACCTCCCAGGAGAATTGTCTACATTTACTTGATTTTTTGTGCATGCACTATTGTGCCTGAGAAAGTTCCCTGAGCCCCCTCTCACAAAAGAAACATCCTTTCCTCTGCCAGCCAACATTTTCCAAAATAACTTGCAGCTTCTGTTTTCCACTGTTCTGTGTGGGTTTTATGAAGACAAAATTCTGCATGCACGGAAACGCCAATTTCCAAGTCTGTTTTTTAAAAATTACTTCAACCTAAAGCAATATTCATGGCAACAGTTTGTGTAGGCTAATTACATGGTTCAGTTATCCTTCTAACAAAGTGCCAGGCTCTTAGAAAGGAACTAAATAAAACTTTACATCTATCAAGACTCTTAAAAAGATTTCTGTGTGGAAGGAGAAGAGAGGAAAACCTACACACCTGGTATGAGAAATACTATTTATTTCCTGAGTCAATATTTGGACCTCCTCCCCCACTTTTTTACTTCGACCTTTTAAACCCAGTCCCTCCTCATAGAGCAAGATTTTAATTTTTACAAGCTATTTAAAAAAATAGATGGAAATTTATTGAGCACTTACTAAGTGCTTAGTTGTGGGGCTGAGACCCCATATACACCAATCTGTAGAATTAGACACTGTTCCTAGTTTGGAGGAGTTTTAAGTCCAGTGGGGGAGAAATGGATGTGATAATGGTGCTAATGATATCATCCAATTGAGATAAATGCTGGAAGAAAGGAGCAGAGATATTATGAAAGGAAGCTTCTAAGTTGAGACAGATGGCGAGGTAGCTACACATAGGAAATTCTGTGGGAGGCAATGATGCTCAAGGTGGGAGTTGAAGGAGTATTTAATAAGGTGAAATAAGCATGAAATTAAGATCTTTGGTAAACTTTAAAGCAGATCTGAATAAGAAATGCTGTGAGAAACAAGGGAAAGAATGTAGTGTGGGAATTAAATAAAAATCACAGGATCTCTCAATCCTTTGAACATGTTTAAATTCAGTTTTTAGTAAATAGTCTGGAGAAACATCTACTTCTCCTCAAAACACATAAGTTGTATTCATCTGCTCGGGCCACTATAACAATTATAGAGTGGGCAGCTTTTAAACAACAGAAATGTATTTCTCATAGTTCCAGAAGGTGGAGGTCTGAGATTAGGGTGCCAACATGGTCAGGAGAGGGTCCTCTTCTGGGTCCCAGACTTCCCACAGCAGAAGAAGCCAGAGATCTCTCTGAAGCGTCTTTTATAAAGGCACTGAACCCACTCACAAAGTCTCTACCCTCATGACCTGCTCTTGAAGGGCCCATCTCCAAATACTGTCACATTAGGGCTTAGTATTTAACATATGAACTTGAGGGGACACAAACATTCAGACTATAGTGTAAAACACTTGTAGCCTACTAAAGCATGGGGCATTAATAGACTCTTTACTCCAAGTCTATAATATAACCCCTTGTGGGAATGCTTCATATTATGTTACAAATGGGCAAAGGTGGGTTATATAAGCTTTTCCTAAACTTAAATGGTTCTATATCAATCAGGTTAAATTCATTGTTGTAGTACAATAACAACCCCCAAATCCCAGTGGCTTAGTGTCCCCACTCTGGGACCCATGCCAAGGGAGCTGTCACCTCCTGGGGTATTACCAGTCTTCATGGAAAAGATATGAAAAATTAGGGGCAGAGCCCTCGCTGTGTCTTCAAGTTTCTGCCTAAAGCAGCCTCTGGCATGGCTGTTCATACTTCAGAAGTCCAAGAAAGTCACATGGCCATACTGACCATGAGTGGAGTGGGGACCTGTAATCCTCCCCAAGAAGGGGAACTGGATGGACAGGAACACCACAGCACCTCACAAGAAGTTCCCTGGGGGAAGAATGGGGCATTTATTGTTCACATATGAGCCACCCATGTGAGTCACTGAGAGGAAGGAGGCTTGGAGAGGTCATATAATTTGGCCAAGGTCACAGAGCTAATGGGTTAGGAACTGGATTTCTAAGCCTGACTCTTCATGGTCTCAACAATTTCCTCTTGGTCATGGCATTTGTCGAGCATCTCACTGCCTCCTGAGAAGTCCTGCTGTCTATCTCCAAGTCTTTTCTGCCCAGAGATCAAAGCATACCCCCCAATCAAAAAGAAACTCACATGGTCATCTTTCAAATTATTTCTTGTTGAAGCTAAAATGTGACCTTCCTCCCCATCACGTCTTACCCTCTTGAGATCCTACCATAAAAACAGTTTTCTGGGCTTTTGTTATCTCTGTCTTCACTACTGTCACTTCCTTTAGTGGCTTTTCAGGCTGGATCTGCTTTCAGCAGTCCTGTTAGCAGGAAGTACACATGCCTCCCTGCTCTCATTCCATCACATTATGACACTATTGCAAATTCCTTGATGGGACCCGTTACTCATTATTTTAATCAATAAATCTATCAAGGAGCACGTAGGTTTAGCAACATTGTAGATGCCATGGAATCCGAAAGAGAGTCTTTCCCACTAAGGAGGCAGAAGCACTGGCAATGAGAAAAGTCTTTCCTAAGAATGGCTTCCCTGAGTTAGTGGCCCATCCTGGGTGCATTCAGTTTCACCCTTACATACCTTACATACGTGAGTGTATATGTACGGATTGCCATCTGCCTTATTTGGAAATAAACTTGAGATGGCTTCCGCAAGTGAAGTTGCTGAGGCAGGTTTAAGACCAGATTAAAGTTCTACAAGATTAAAGTAACAACATTGAACTCTTCATCAGATTTTCTATAAGAACAATGAGGTGCCCCAAATTTAATGCTGTATTTTTAGAAGCCAGCAGGAGAATTAAGTTTATGGATAATTTGGAGGACTATCTGATGAAGAGTTCAAAGTTGTTACTTTAATCATGTCCTACTGATGTCAACTTAACATCAACCAACACAAGCATGGAATTCCAAAGCGATGTTGGTGATCGGGACCCATGAAGGTGTGCAAGTCTCAACAAAGCATAAAGAGAAGTAAAGAATGAATTAAACTAAGATGTCCTAAGTAGAATTTTCTCTAAGTATGGGGGGTGAGTGGAGGTGGTTGATTGAGGAGTTACCTGTTGTTGATGGGAATACCAATTCTGTTTTAAAAATGTTTATTGTGAAGATAATCTGTTTCCATTCACTTGGTCACAGATCCCACTGATGCCAGAATTCCTCAGCCACTGTCTTTTGAGAGTCTGAGGCAAATAGATGATTTTGGAATTTATTTCAAAGTAAAACATCATTTTCTTTTATATTTTTGCTAGGACTCTTTGGATGTAACAGGTACTAGGAATTGATACACGTTAATTAAATGAGAAAGAAGAAAAATTAATGTTCGACAATACATTTTAACTACAAATCTGCTTTTGCTATAAATGTACAGTCCACTGCCCACTTAGGAATTTTAAGTGGCACACATTTGGAAACATTAGATGATCTTTCTGAAATCTGGGTAGGGCTTCAAAATGCTCGGTTTGTTCTTTTGTGTGTGTGTGTGTGTGTGGAAGAAATGGGCACACTATAAGGACAAAAAAGAACAAGACAGAGATGTTTGTAACCAGAAGTTTGGCTTTTGTAGGATTTGGTCCCAGGAAAATCCTATTGCACAAAAGTCTGGAGCCCCATTTACACTGTCGTCTATGAGAGGGGCAGCCCCTGGAGCACCTCAGGGAGCACAAAGTAAACATTGCTCCTGGAATTGGACAACATGGTGACTCCAGGTTCCAAAGCATCAGAACCACAAGGAATTTCTTCTGGGGAGCGTAAGCATTTGCTAATAAGAAAAACTGGAAAGGATTTTCCCTGACTTCCCTAGTTCCTTTGAACCCCTCCCCCAATTTTTGATATTTCTTTAGCCTTAAACTATATCTTTTCAGCATCATACCGAAGCCATTCCGTAGGATTCAGAGAAGATGGTCCAGCCTTTCCAGAAAACCAGCTCTTCCCTGCAGCTGCAAGAAGTCCCCCCCCCCCCCCAGAGCATCCCCTTAGAGGCATGGGAGGGAAGGCTGCCACATTCCCAAACCCTCACCAGGAAGCAGTGTGCCTTTTCCGTGGCCGGGAGGTGCCAGAAAGCCTGGGTGTGGTGGGGCCAAGAAAAGAGGACTGACCTTTCGGAAGAGACTTGGCTCCATTTTTGTAGCTTTGGCTTTTCAGCCTGTTTAATTTGCTACTGAAACAGAAAGCTCATTCGAGTTCCACATGAATGAATAATGCCGTTGCAAAAGTTTTCCTTGGAAGCTGATGGATTGGACTCCTGGCCAGGTCCCCAAACTGGGGAGGATACAGGTCCATTGCTCTCACGTCCAAGCTATGGCAGAGATTAATTAAACCAAGCTCAGCCACTGCTTTCAAGTAACTGTGGAAAACCCCATATCAACTGGTTTACATTTACCTGTGAAATGTGTACGGCACTGAAGATATTTGGGGACAAGAACTGGGGGAGGGCATTTGTAATGATAACATATAATAGTTTTACAATGCATGGTGCCTTACTGGGCACTTAATCAAGCACCTCTTTTACTCCTTGGCACAAAACTGCGAAGGTGATTACATTTTCCCCATATGTCACTGAGGCTCAGAAAGATTATGTGACTATAAGGTCACATGGCAATAGGTGGCCAAAAATAACCTGGATAAAGGTCTGCAGGCAAAAAGAAAACAACAACAACAACAACAACAACAACAACAACAACAACAAGCAATGCTCTAAAACTATTTCTAAGTCTTCAGGGCAATTTCCCATTGCTGGGGCACTGTTAATTTCATAAGACAAAGCTGAGGAATCAGAAGGAGGCTCTGGAGGAAGAAGAGGGGCACCTGCCCTCCACAGCCCCAGAGGACAGAACAAAGCATCATCCCCGACAGTTAATTTTATTATATTATAGCATAATATAATATATAATATAGTATATAAAATATATAATAATATATAATATATAATTCTAATGTAGTGTATTATTAAAAATACAATAAATATGTTTATACATATAATGCTTATAACATGTAAAAATTAAATATATAATAATAATGTAATAATGATAATATATAATAATTATAATATATATTAATAACATATAAGGCAAACAATAAAAATAAAATATATAATAATACATAATAAATATAATATTACATAATAATAATAATGATAATACCTAATAGTAAAAATAAAGGTGAAAATGTGACTCCTCACAACCTTGCAATGGCCAGGCGCTGTGCTGCCTGCTGATCCTCTATGATCACTTTGTCCATACATTCCCCCGTGAGTGCTGACGTGATCGCCATTTCTCAGGAGCGTAGGCAATGAGGTGACTTGCTGGAAGACACGGTCATTCTGGGCAGAGGCAGGAGGGACTCAAACAGTTCTGTCTGAAACTGACTCTGCTCTGATCTAAGCAGCGGGGCTGGAGAACTGGCATCTGCCACACCAGAGGCTGCCTGGAACGAGACGATGAAGGCACTGGGATGAATTTACCCTCCAGACCATGTGGAGCTGGGCTTGAAGAGGGTCTTGTGGTGGCAAACGCTGATGGGAATCAAATTCTCCCTGCTCTTTTCTGGACAGTTAGACTGAAACAGAGAAAGACTGGGAACTTAATGTGAGGTCTGTTTGTGGCTTCAAGTAAACAAGGGCTAAGTGTTTCTTGAACACCATCGACTGAGTGTTCGAGAAACACCAGCCCCTGTTCTGGACACTCTGTGTAGATTAGCTCATCAAAACCCCTCAGCAACCCGACGAGATAGTCGCTCTTGTTCTCTGCATTTCACAGTTGCGGCTGAGGGAGCTTCCATAAATTTCTCAAGATTCCACGGACTCTGGCTGCCCAGACCAATGCCATGTCCCCCCAAGACAGATTCATGGGAAATAGCCAAAGGGAACTACTCAAATTGATTATCAGCTGCACCTGAATTTCTTTTACTGTCCCCCTAAACACATTGGATACTTATAAAACAAAAGTTTTGCTTTGGGCTCTATTGATCTAGACCCATCCATGAACAAACCTTTTATGTCCTATCTTCCTTGACAGAGATATTCTTTTCTTCCCTAATGTACCTAAAAGGATAAAGCCAATAGGGATATGAAAGAAAACCTTAGAGCTACTTTTAGAATCATCAAATATCTTTCTTCTCTTTTCTGAGGTCTTTCAAAACTCTAAAAGCTTCCAATTATCCCTGCCTGGATCTTTGACTGAATTGTTTAACACTGATGCTTCTTGCCTCGTCATTTTCTGGGGGGATCAGATGTTTTCTACTTACTCCAAATACCAGTGGACAGCCTGAGCTATCCCCTGACGGGTGGGACTCTGGGGCAACAGCCCAGGGCTGTGCTTTGAGGAAATCCATTACTGGAGCTCCCAGTCACCCCAGCTGCCAGTGAGTCAGCATGGGAACCTACCACAGAGGCTACAGATGAGGGACCCAGCCCACCCCCACTCCCCCCACCCCACCAAATGCCTCTTCTTTCCACTGGTTCCACCCCCAACCTTTCTGCATCTGCAGTTCCTGCTTCCTTCTCCTTCCTTTCCACCCTTGATGAGAAGCACAGTTGTCTTGAGCTGGACGAGAACGTGGAGGTGATCTGGTACCTTCCACCATTTTCCAAAAGGGGAATCTGGAATACAGAGAAGGGAAGGTGGTCCCTCAGCAAGCCTTGAAGCCTGTCTGCTAGAGCTCCATCCACCCCCCACCCGTGTGCTCACTTTCATGACCTGCCATCTCTCTGTGGGGAAGTGAAAAGATCGTGTCTGCAGAATTCCTGTGGGGAAGGACCTCTGAATGTTTTCAGAAGAAATAACTTTGATGAAGTTGCTAGTGTGGGTGGACAAGAACCCCACAGACGTGGTGAAACTTTGAAAGACCGATGCAAATTGCTAAGCATGAGGCTGGAAGAGAAAGGTGGGAGTTCAGGGGTAAGAGAGAGAAAGAGCTCTGTTTTCAGAGAAGAGAATGGAACCAGAAAAATGGGCGGGGGGGGGGTGTGGGTAAACCTGTGGGCTCTTTGGACCCCTCTGCACAACCCAAAATATTCAGTAAAATAAATGTTAAACAATAATTCATAATTCAAAACATGTTTGGCATGAGTGGGTTTACACTGGAAACCAACATAGGAAACCAACCAAAGAACTTAACTTGGCATTTGGCTCATACTGTTCAAGAAAGAAGGAGTATGGGTACCACCAGGAGTCCAGAGGCCAGAGAAAGCCATTGGGATCTCAGTGTCTCTCCATGAGTGTGTAAATACCTACTTTGGATTTAGATTTTGGATTTCCCTGGGCCATTGAGCCCATTGTATCCAGATCTTTGAAATGCAAGGGCTGACATCTGGGCATGAAGGTGGACACAGCTATCTTTGGGGAAGCAGGGGCAGCCTCTATGGTACACCTTGGTCCACCTGGTCCTCACTTCAGGGCCACGACACAAAGAATTTAACCCGGATCTAGACTGAGCATGAAAGTGGAAATGAGGTAATAGCTTATACAGTAGGAAAAATATTTCATTAAGTGTAGGACCCTTTTACACTTCAACTCAGGAGTGAGTGGGTGGGATAAGGGAAGAGGAAGAGAACACATTCCCTTCTTGATGGTACCTATGTGTGCATAGTAGCCAGAGACTTGGCTCAATGTGTCAGGTGTCACTAAAAGCCAGGGCCCCTCCATTCAAGACAGCGTCACATTCAAAGAAACAGTCCAGTTGATGAAACAAATGGAGGAGCTATTCTCATGTTTACTTGTATTTATCAAACACCTTTTATGGAAATCCAGTGTATAACCCATAGCAGTACTTATGAAGATTTTTTTCTGTCTCCCCTGCTCCCGCACATTCTGCAAAGGCCCCTTGATCCAATCTCTCACTATTGAAAATTGTCTTTGTCTTTATCCCTCCCCTCCCTGCTGTCTGCTCTGTAACATGGAGATCAATTTAGCCTTTTTGACTTGTGTTTTTATTTTCTCTTCTTTATCCTGATTCTCAACAACAAAGGAGACTCAAGAAACTGTCCCAATGAGCAAAAGTCCTTCCTTCCTTTCCATCGTCCAGTGTACATTCTCAGTTCTCCTAACTGTAAATCACAATGAGGATGGCAACAGAGCTGGTGAAACCAGAAATCTCCCTGAAGGGCCTGGGAGAAGAAAGAAGTCAATGGGCAAAATTAAACTCAAGTGAGAAGAGTGAACAAAGCTGGGGAATGTATATTAATGCATCTCGCCACTGCCACTGATGGAACACACATTCTCTAGGAGATTTCACAGATTTCAAACTTCTTCTGTGCCTCAAAATCTTGATACATTCCCCTGCTTGGGGGGATTCAGTGGTGGTATCATGTGGAGGGCTGGTGACCACTGCCTTCATCACCATCACCGGGAAGGCATGACAGCTGAACGAGAATTCTTTCATTTCTTTAATCAGAGAGTAACAATGTCAGTCTGTAATATTCAAGAATACTTCTTAACCACATTTAAGGGTTCTATTTCCAACCCCAAATTTGGCACTGGTAGATAGATATTTGCTAAAGACAGTTTACTATGGAATTTTCAAACCCGAAGTGTAGAACATGGCTTATAACCTTTCCCAGCAAACTCACAGGTATGTCATATAATTACTGAATAAAGTAAAAGTTTCTTGTTTTTTTTTTCTTTAAGACTTTATTTATTTGAGATAAATAGGGGGAAGGGGCAGAGGGAGAGGGAAAAGCAGGCTTCCCACTGAGTAGGGAGTCTGATCCCAGGCTCAGTCCCAGGACCCTGGGATCATGACCTGAGCTGAAGGCAGACATTCAACCAACTGAGCCACCCAGGTGCCCCTCTAAGAGTTACTTGTGTCCAGGCTTCTCAATGCCTTGATAGAGAAGCGATAAGCGATATCTTGACACATCTGCTTTCGTCTTCCGCAGTGGTATGAGCAAAGCGAATGGTGAGGACGGCTGCACCTGCCTTCAGCGGCGAGTAGCCCCACTACACAGGCTGACTTGGTACCCCTTGTTACAGAAGAATGTCTGGAAATGGAGTAGAGACTGTCCAGAGAAAATCTGGACCCACACCACCCAGGAAAAGATGACAGCACTTAGTAAGCCCCTGAGGGAGGTGACCCAGAGCTCCAGTGTAAGCTTACATGAAGAGATGGAGGGCTGCTGGGAACCACTGAGGCTTCCATCCTGGAAAGTAATTCCGTTAACGTGAGGTCACGGCTCTCAGAAACCTGGATTTGAGTTTGAGTGCATTGTAATTCAAACACACACAACAATGGGCTCCAGTCACTTCCTGGCTGACCCTATGGGAACTCTAACACCAAGTGTGTGAGGATGTGTGGCTCTGTCTCCAAGGCTTTCAGAAGTGAGTTCAGGCAGGAAAAGACCCACTTCCCAGATAATTGAAGGCACTTTGTTTTTAACATCCACACTGAGCCCACGAACAAAGCAAATGGGGGTAAACACCACAGGGAGCCTTTCTGGGGGATAAATTACCATTCATCACCATTTTTTTTTTTAAGGTCACTGAAACCCAGGGCCAATGTAAAGTTATGCCAATTGCAATCTCGAGAACTGAAATTTGGGAATAGGAACTAAGCAAGTCCTATGATGACTTAATTTGTGGAGCTTTGTATAAAAATTTAAATATTTGAATTTACAAATAAAGAAATCCATGACATAGGCCCATAAACCAAGATTTCCTGGGAAGTAGCCAAAGGGAACTACTCAAATTGATTATCAGCTGCACCAAAATAATCTTTATTTTGCAAGTTTGGAAGTAAAATGACCATTCAGTTGGAACCATTCAGTTTTTTCTTCTTTTTAAATTTTTTGTTCAAATTCTAAAATGACCCAAGGAACTAGAATTGAGCTTGTAAATGAACAAGACAAAAAGTCAATTAAACAGAGACACAGACTTTTCAAAACTTTGAAAGTCATTTTGGAGATTATGACTCGTTTTGATAGGTTTGCGAGGAAGACAATAGCATTTCTTCTGGAGGTTTCTCAATAAAATATGGATCTTCATCATTGAGGGGAGAGATTCCTGTGGGCTTCCTGTAAGTCTATGAGCCTAAGCATGAAAAATTCTCGAGAATCCCACCACATGATTCTATGGGTCTATGACTTGTCCTTCATATTTCCCAGAGTTATTTCAAAACCTCAATGGTAATGTGTTACTTTAAAGTGTTACAAAATTAATACAAATCTTCAGAAGGCAAAATGAGTTCGTCTCAAAAAACAGTAATCATTCTTACCATGAAGTGGATGTAGGTTTTATGATTAGTACAAAATAGATATGTTTGCCTTTGTTCATCTGATTTATTTCCCCCCTAATTAAAGGCTATGTGGTTCAAGGAATATGATAAAGCTAACAAAGGCCTTATTAGTATTATTGAAATAAAAATGCACAATATATTTCCAACTTACTGAGTTACATTAGTTAAGCTTCGTTTTTCTCTGCAAGACACTGATTTCAAGTGAGTTTCTCTAAGATATCTAAACAGCAAGCAGTATGTTAAATGAATCTATATATGGTTTGTCTCCAAGGGAAGTCAGTGTCTTTAAATGATCACTGTGGACCTCGGTTAAATTTTATACTGTAATGTCACATGCATTTAAGACTATATTAGATCGTGTCTTGTTTTTCAGGGGATCTTGAGGGAAAAGTGAAATGGCTTGACAATTTCCAAAACATGTAGCCATCTACAGGGGATTACAGTGTGGCTTCCACTATGGGCTAGAGATAAAAGATTTTTCTTTCCAGAGGTACACAAAGGATCCATTAAGACTTATGTCCTTTTCCAGAAGTTTGGCATTTAGGTGAAATTAATACACTAGTCTTAGAAAGTCCCCAGCTGTCCACTTGAACAAGAAACTAGTTTTATGAACAAGACATGAAGCCTTCGTCCACATGGCATTGTATGTGGGACGTTCTCAGGGATGGCCCTTCTGAGCAGTTTTCCATTCTGTCCCATTTTCATGTGATCTTCCAGCATTTCCAAATGTCGCAAACCTTCTAGACAGAATGCATTGCCCCAGCTACTGGAACATGTTCTTTTGTCATCAATAACCATACCTCTATGATTTTCTCCTTTGTTTTGCAAGTGCCTGAAACATATTTCTAAAGAACACACGGCAGAAAACATCACTAACCAACAGACACCTTCTCTACGAAAAAAAATTAACTTGCAGGTAAATTCCTGCTTCCTTTAAAAACTCAACATCCTTGCTACCTTGTAACTTGTCCAATCATTGCAAATGGAAGTATGGGAAGAATCGTATCTGCCTCTCTACAGCCAAGGCAAAGCCATCTGTGACTCAGAGCCTCCTGGGGACTCACACAGACTCTACGGAATTAGCCACACACCCTCCATTTTCTCTCTGTGATATGAGATAACCATGTCTATCTCATAAGATTGTTGATCAAATGAAACAATAGACATGAAGAGTTAGCACATGGTCTAGGATAAACACTTGAAATTCCCTGTTGTCATCACGGCTTTATTCCTCCAGCAGGCAGGGCAACCATCCCGTCAGTGTGACTTGGGACACTGTTACGTAATATTCTTTGTGCTTGGTGGGCACCACTGGAGGCTATGAAGTGCTTGTTGTGCAGAATCCTTTCTTTCCCTCAAGATGGGAAGATCTGCCCTAGTGAGCAGACCTTCAGTATTAAGTCCAGAAAAGCAAAGAGTCTGTGAAGCTGGAGGACCTGAGCAAGTCTCTGTGTGGTCCATGGGACTGCTTGTGAACTTGAGGGGGGAGAGGTGGAAAGGATGGAGGTCCCTGGAAGGATAGGAGGGACTTCCCAGATGAAGAGCCTAGAGAGGGAAAGGCTTGGAGGCAGAAGCCCCCCAAGAGTGTAACTTCCAGTAGCGTGGTGGTTCAGAGGGCGAACCCCCCCACACCCGAATGCCCCGACTGCCAAGCTCACTTCCTGACTCAGCCCGCTCTGCCTGTGTGACCATGGGCCCCTTACAGCAATTGTGCCACACTGCCATTTCCTCCCTTTCTCTTGAGGATTCAGTGAGCTGATGGGTGGATAGGTACTTGAAAGAACAGAGTCAGTGCTCAATAAATACCATTATGATCAGAAAGGGCTTGCCATAAGCTGAAATAACATCTGCGGTCATTCACTTATTCTTTTCTGCACAAACTCTCAATCAGTCACCCACTGTGTGGGAAGCTTTGAGGAAGCTCAAAGTAGTAGGGTTGCCTACTTACGGTAGTGTGATCCCGGGGGTGGTGTGGATGAGAATGCCTTATTGAACACTCGTTACTGAGAATCCGCTATACTTCAGGTGTAGCGTAAGATGGAGGGTTGGGACCCAATACCCACCTGGCAACCACTGACTGGAAAGGATAGGCATTCCCAGCATTTACATCAAGGGGCTTCTTCATGCATTTTCTCCTTCCAGTAAATTATGCAAGGAAGTAATTCCAGTAAATTATGCCTAAATCTGTGGTATAGGTGAGGAATCTGAGGCTCAGGGAGGTTCTGTAATCATGCTCAAGTTCACCTGGCACATTAAGCAGCAGATACCAGACCCACGCCAAGCCACCTCAACTGAGTAGACTTCCACTATCAGAGCCACTGGCTTGGAAGCCAAGCTAAGGGACCCAGCCAGGAAACTGCTGGCAGTGAGAAGTCGTTGAGCTCTTGGACAAGAATGTGATAGGTTTCAAATGGAGTTGAAGAAAGAGTTATCAGAAACAAAGCACAAAATGGCACAGGGAAGGGGGCCAAAGTCAAGAGAGCAGCCAGAAGCTCCTCAGTGAAGCAGCGTGAGGCGAGAAGAGTATGGGCCTGGGTTTCTCAACTGTTCTTAACCTGGAGGCCACGCTCTGCCCACTTCCATTTGAAAAGATGACAATTTTAATTTTCTTTGATGTTAGTTACCACTTTTCAAAAATAATGATACATGGTGACAAAACCAAATCAAAGTAATGAAGGAAAACAACTCTGCACTCAAACTGCCTTTCCCTCCAAAACTGACTGCTACCTGGAATTATCAGAGATTTTGATCTGCCCCTTCCCTCTATCCACCAACTTCCCAACACTGGGGGGGTGTGCTGGCCTATCCTAAAAAGTTAGGCACATGCATAAGTAGAGGGTTTTGCAAAGGCAAAGGCAGGAGGACTTGAAGGGTGGTAAAATGGGTAAAGAGGAAATGAGTCAAAGACGCTCTCAGATGTCCTAATCTATGTGCCCAAAATGTTGGTTGGGCAACACCGAAGGTAACAAAGAGAGTGAGTCAGATGGTCAATTTTAGGGTTTAGGTGTGGGCATGATAAATCATGCAGAAGCTGGATAAACATGCCCATGGCCATCTCTAAGCAAAAAGCCTTGTCAGATGTGCATTCACACAACACGTGGGATCGGGGTGCTTGTCACAGAAGCATGGGTGGGAGGCTGGCTCTGCCATCCCTGGGGAACTGCTTCTTCTCCATGGTCCAAGATGAGTCATCAACCATTGTGTCTACATGCTAGCAGGTGGGAAAGGGAAGAGGGGACAGATCAAAGTCCTGCTGTTCAAGGATATGACCTAGAAGTTGCATACTTTTGTTCATATTCATCAGTCAGATTTAGTTGCTTGGTTTTATTTAGCTACAAGGGAAGCTGGGAAATGGAGTATTGTTGGAAGGTGGTCACAGAGCCACTAAAACTCAGAAACTCCATTATTACAAAGGAAGGGTGAATGGTTTTTAAGGTACATCCAGTAAGCAGTCTTTGCTGCAGCCTGATTTGCAAAAAGGAAGTTTCTAATAGTAATGGAATACAATTTAAAAAAAATACTCAAGGGGTGCCTAGGTGGCTCAGAGGGTTAAGCCTCTGCCTTCTTCATGATTTCAGGGTCCTGGGATCGAGTCCCACATCGGGCTTTGCTCAGTAGGGAGCCTGCTTTCCCTTCTTTCTCTGCCTGCCTCTCTGCCTATTTGTGATCTCTCTCTCTGTCAAATAAATAAATAAAATCTCTAAAAAATATATTCAAAGACAATTCAAGATTGAATAAAATTTGTGATATCCCTGCCACACAAATATAGGATCTTTCCTCTAAACGTAAAAGAGGGGAGGAAATAGAAATGAATCCTTACTATTTTATGTATTAACTTAACCTTAGCTATACAGTTTCCTGAGAAGTTCTTTCCTGAGAAAGAACTTCTAGAAAAGTATTCATCCATTTACTGATTTTTCTTATATTTAAACTTCTGTCACATCTGCCTCTGAACAGACTGCCTATTCCTCTGAAATCATTTTCATTTATCCACTTCTATTTCTAATTTCTAAGGGATGGAGTAGAATAAGGAGGGATTCCTCATTCTAGTATTTGATTTCTCTTCTTCTCCTATCCCCTTCTTAGGGAGAAGTATAAAAGCCCATTTGCCTTAAGTAATGATGAAAATGATATCAGAAAAGTGTGTAAATATAAAGCTACATGATGAATATTTAAACATGTACAGACACATTGCAAAACTCAGGAAAGAATTCACTTTAATGACTGTCTTAATCAGCTAGAGCTGCCAAGAAAACATACCACAGACTGGGCCACTTAAAGAACACAATGTCATTTCCCACAATTCCAGTTGAGGCTAGAAGTCCACGACCAACTTGCCAGCTGATTAGGTTTCTGGTGAGGGCTCCCTTCTCAGCTTGCAGATGGCCTCCTTCTCACTGTCCCCACGTGGCAGAGAGAGGGCTCTCTTGTGTAGGTTTTAATGATGGCACTAATCCTACTGGGTTCCACTCTTATGTCTTCATTTAATTTTACTTACCTACTCCTAATATAGCCACATTGGAGGTTATGGCTTCGACATAGGTATTTAGGGGGTGCAGGGTGGGAGATACAATTCTGTTCATAGCAATAACAACATGCCTTTTTTTCTAGTCACTTGTATCTTTGCCAGTGACCTCCCAGATGAGTCAAGGCAAAAGTACTGCAAGTTCCATTAGTCGATAGATGTGTCCTAAGCTTCACCGAACCACTGCAAATACGGACTTATCTTAGGTCCACATGAAATGCATCACAAAAATCATGTCTTCAAATTTGGAAGCATGGGCTCCCATCAAGTCGCTTCTTTAAGGAGAAACCAATTCAACAGTAATGCAGATTTCTTATCCACATGATTGGAGCTTCCTAAGGGGTAAGCCTGTTTTGCCCTAACACCCACCCTGTCTTGTTTTCCAAGGGATTCTTTGATTTAAAAAACACCTTCTGCTTACTATTTCCAACCCCCATTTCACCCTCTTTTTTTCCTTAGAAAGCACAAGATTCCTAGATGCTTATCTGTTTCTCTTTGACGATTTCATTTTAGTTATGAAAACTGAGCACAACAAAAAAGGTAAAATGCTGTTATTTCTAAATAAGTCTTCTCAATAAGGTTAGAAATATTTCCAAATGAGTTGTATTAAAAATATAAAGGATGGCTATGCATCTGATTGGATTTCATCCTCTAGAAAATGGAGGCATTAGGAAATTAGGCATTAGCTCTGAACTGAAAAACAATACCAAAAGCAAGTTACATATCTAACTTCAAAGAATATATACATTCTTAGAATGACTTAGTCTGTATACTTGTGAGGTAAGTCCCCAAAGCCTGGACTTTTCACCTGACCCGCCTAAGCAAATGAAATCAAACCACTTTTGACCATGTTGGCCTTTGTTCACCATTCATGGGAGTGTTGCTGGTGTCTTGGTGAGCACCCCTGGCTTCCAGATTGCCCACTCACAGCCAACTAAACTGTCTGCCGTCATGTCTGAGCTGATCTCCACCCCTCATTCTGTTTCGTTCCTAAGAAATGATGATTTGGGAGCCCTGAGCAATCAGTGTCCATCTATACATAAGAAGGGCAGAAGCCAACTCATGGAGAGCTGGCATCACAGAAAAAGTGAGCCAGCGGGGGGCCCAAGCCACAAAATCTCTTCTGGGAACAGGGCTCTTTCCCACTACTTAAGTATTAATGGTCAATATCTGTCATAGTAGTCATTACCACACCCCAAGCCATGGGGTCTCGTGGTCCAGTCAAGTCTTTCTGTCTGATCTCCCGCATCGCAGTATGCTCCCTGAATGGCATGTGTGAGTGTAGCAGGAGGGAGGACTCCCCAAGGCTCTTGGGCACCTGCCCTCCAAGTGGAGAGGAGGAGCTGCAGTGCATCTTAGGTCCTCAGAGGTGGCTCACACTGTTTCATTCCACTTCTTTACCAGATGACTCAGCCTTACACAGATGTCAGATCATGACTAGATATGTCACATGTCTTAATAACTGAAGCTTCTAGATGGTATGTTGGTTAGTTGAGCTAACTAATTTAAGGATCTTTAAGCAATAAAATAGATACCTGTTAATCCATCTGTGAATAGTTGATCAGTGGGAGGGAAGTACATGGGTGCTTCAGAATATGTAAGCCACAGTTTTGAAAGCCGGATGGCCCCCTATTTTAAACTACCCAGACTAGCATGTCTGAACAAGTCAAGCTCTGAAAAAGCATCCCCTTCAAAAACCGTGATGCCAACACAGTTTGCCTTCACTTCAAACAATGGTACAAATGAGAGCATGAGAATTAATGGCAGCCCACAGCAACCATATTACAATATGTTGGTTTCATCTTTCACAACTTGTGGAATGTTAAATAAAGATTGTTATTCCAAAATAAGGAATTCTACCTGTTTTAAATTCTTTCTATTTTGTTTCCTCTTTGCTATTTGAGGCAAACGCTCATTATATGTCATGCAAATCATAATCTTTGACACTTTTTTTAAAAAAATTGAGCATCTTATATTCAGCATCTTAAATCATTCAATTATTTGCTAATTATAGACATGAAATCTATTTAGATTAAGTGTTAGATTCCATGGACAGAGCTGGCCAGGATGAGGCTCCTCTTTCTGATTCATTAATAGTACTAGAGAGAGATTCTGGAAATGAACAATGTCATGGAGACTTAAATGTTTCCCCATTGTGGTCATCACCCATTGTTCATTCAGACAACTGAACTGAAATCAGGGACACTATGCACTTTAACACTTTAAGTCACTATGTATTGGAGGGAAATGCTTTTCAAAATCCAGAAAAAATAGTTAGCTGGAGTTCAAGCAACTGTTTCTAAAAATCAGTTTGGTTAAGGATTCAGTGTAGGTCTGTGCGCCAGCATTTACTTCCTATTAACTGCATTATTTTCTTCTTTGCTTGCAGAAACTTGGAGGCTCAGACACTGGTTTAATGTGTCCTTCACAAGTGAGCTGCAAACAGTAGTAAGAGGAGGTAGCTCATGTACAGTAGTTGATCAGCTTGTGTGGAGAGAGTGGGGGGCAGGAGACCACCTTCCTGCCCCAAGGCAGGAGCAGGAAAACAGGAAGCACTCCCTATGCCCCTCCATTCCCAATCCAGGATCCAAGCCCAGAGCTCCAATGACTAGCGCAGGACCACAGTAAAGATGGTGGAGAAATATTACACAATGAGGAAATGAATACACACGAATAATAATAATAATAGCAAACATTGACATAGTTACATTCTTTGACCAAGTTATATATTTAAATGCTTTACATGTTACTCATGAATGGAAGCAAACTCTCCCCAAGAGCAGAAGGGTTCTGCTAAGGGGAAACCGGCACCCAGCACCTGAGCCTTCTGCCTTCTGTCTTTTCTTTCTACTTCCACTAAGATATGCTGAAAGGTGCCACGGTCAGGCTGAAAGGCTGCGTATCTGAATCGGTTGCAACCGCTTGTGGTCTATATAGGCCAAAGTGTCCCTAAGCTAGAGGACGTTTCTAGACAAAGCCTAAGTAGGGGCATCTCAGGGGAGCAAAGCCATTGCCTGTGAATGCACCCTCCAGCCTTGTCCCCGCCCTCTTCCCTGTGGGAGCCTCCACCCTGCTCAGTGGATGGCAAACCAGGTGGACAGGCTCAGTACATGAGGCCCATACTTTTGTTTGTTTGCTTAGTTGACTTTTTCACAGGGAGAAATGTCATTAGCAGAGGCTATCGTAGGGCAGGAATTTTTCTCTCTCACTACAGTGGCCATAATTAGACGATGATGAATGTACTTGAGGGGAGGAAGCCGTCAGGACCGCCGGGAAGAGCAGAAGCAGCTCCGGCTGCGGGCTCACGTTAGCGAGGACCCTGCCACCTTTAAGAACTCCATGTCACTGGAGTACTTTGAGAGATGCATGGTTCTCCTCTAGTCTTTTTATTTTTTCTAATAAAAATGGTATCTTTTTAAAAGCTATATGCCTACAGTTTTTTATTTTCTGATTTGTTTCTACCAACTTGTTTTATATACATATATATTTTTATTCCTCATTCCCCTTGTCTAATTATTTTGACTGTTGAGGTAACAGTGCATGAACCAAAATAGCTGAAGAGCGAGAAAGAATAAAGGGTGAAAGAAGAAGAGATACCTTGTTTCAAATCCTGGCTATATCATTTACAAGCTGGGTGACCTTGGATAAACTAAATCTGTTCCTCATTCGTAAGTAGGAGCTAGAGGACTTAGTCGGGTGCTGTGTGGTTTAAATGACACAAAAAAAGAGGAAAAGACAGCACAGTGCCCCGTACATAGTAAGGGCTTAATGAATGGTGTCAGTTACTATATTAGAATGTCAGGCAAGAAAAAGGGCAATTCTCGACCATATTATTTTCTCTCCTCATTTTATTTTACACGCCTCTCTGGACCAGTTCCTTTTGCTTATAAAGTCCCTTGTACCCATATTACAAATCAAACAGACAAGGGATGCCTTGAAGAACTGAGAACTGCAGTTATAGTTTTTGAGGAAAACGGATTCCAAAATCCAGCCAAGAACAACCACCTGTTCTGTAAAGCCTCACTTCCTACAGGAAATTTTTAAGGAGAAAAATCAGGGAGTAAAAGAAACCCAGTCAGATCTTTTTTCCAGAAAGTCATTTTAAGAGTCCTCTCATCGCAGAGAAGCTGGATGGAATTTTATGACCTTAACAGACTTCGTTGTGGTAGAATTTAGGCATTAGGAGTTTTAGGCCTTCAGGAGTATTACCTGTAATGCTGCAATAGTTCTTGCAGTGAAGAAAATAAAAGTATTATACTCTCTTTGATTCTGAAATGAGGCCCAACCGCAATGAGTCTGAGTTAAAGTCACACATTTTGTTGAAAACAAATAATGAGAGTGGACAAGCATCAGCTTAGAGATCAGCCAGGAATAGGAGTCCATGCCTCCTCCTCTGCCCTTAAGTACTACTTGATATGACCAGAAGACGAGCCTAGTTTGGCTTTCTATTTGTTCCTAGACATAATTAACTGTGTAGGCTGCAGATTTTTACTCCCTGTGTGGTATTAATAATTCAAGGGAGAAGCTTTCTGTTTAAAAGCTCCTGCTACATTTAAAAAAAAAAAAAAAAAAAAGGACGGGGGTGGTGGTGGCACCTGGGTGGCTCAGTCCGTTAAGCTTCTGTCTTCAGCTCAGGTCATGATCCCAGTGTCCTGGGATCAAGTCTGACACCAGGCTCTTTGCTCTGCCCCCTGCTCCCCTGCCTGAGCTCATGCATGCTCCCTGTCTCTGTTAATAGATAAATAAAATCTTACAGTGGGGTAAAAAAAAGGGAATTGCTTTCCCAATATCTCCTGTTGTTTCTTGAAAAGACAAGCTAGGAAATGACAGAACAGACTGCTTCTTTTTCAAGTGCAGAGACCACACCAATGTTTCCTATTGTTTCACATTTCACATAGTTTGGCAGAGGCTGAATTTTGAGTCAATTTTTTGGCC
Source organism: Spilogale gracilis (assembly GCA_004023965.1). Taxonomy (NCBI): domain Eukaryota; kingdom Metazoa; phylum Chordata; class Mammalia; order Carnivora; family Mephitidae; genus Spilogale; species Spilogale gracilis. The sequence continues at coordinate 96,026 of PITA01003330.1, forward strand.
TGTTGTGAAGCACTCAGATTTGGTATTTTTATTACATCTTAATTTGTTTATATTTCTTATTTTGCTATGGTTTCACTTTGAATACAAAAGTAACATTTTTAAAAAATATTTTATTTATTTATTTGACAGAGAGATCACAAGTAGGCAGAGAGGCAGCCAGAGAGAGGAGGAAGCAGGCTCCCTGCCGAGCGGAGAGCCCGATACCGGCCTTGATCCCAGGACCCTGAGATCATGACCTAAGCTGAAGGCAGAGGCTTTAACCCACTGAGTCACCCAGGCACCCCAAAAGTAACATTTTTAAAAAGGAGTTATGGAAGTCAAAGAAACAATAGTTACTCTTTTCCATATTTTTATTGTCTATATTTTACCTATATACTACCCACCGAACATGCTGAATTTCTTCTAGAATGTGCCCATTTTCCATTAGGTAAGCCATAATTGCATTTCATCATCAAGTCCCACTAGTCATTAGGTAAGGAAGAAAAAAAGGTTTTTATATTTAAGTGGGCTCTTTTTCGACATAGTAGTGAAGTCTTAGTCTTGGAATCCAATTTTTTTCTTTTCTGGTACTCTACATATACCTCCCACATTCATTAAAAACAAACACTCTAGGTTCTTGCACTGAGAATCTGGATTTCATATGAAGTGATTTCTTTTGTCTTTGTAATCCTTGTACAACATGAAAACAGGTGTGCACAGTGTATAGCAGCATTATTATCACAAGCCCAAACGGAAAACATCAAGGTGTCTATTTAGTTTTATAGGGTTGGATTCTTCAGACTTGACGTAAGGGAAAATATCTTACTCCAACCCTCTTGAGCAATGAGAAATGGGAAATTTTGTGTATTTCCTTCACACGCTCTGGGAAGGACAGAAGTTAGGGAGGGAAGGATGTGGACAACCAGTCTGTATCATGCTGAGAAATCTCAGGAGCTGACCGTTTCCTTACACTCTTACAGTTGGCACAGAAACCTTCATTTTCGGGGTGCCTGGGTGGCTCAGTTGGTTAAGCGACTGCCTTCAGCTCAGGTCATGATCCCGGAGACCCGGGACTGAGTCCCACATCGGGCTCCCTGCTCTGCGGGAAGCCTGCTTCTCCCCTTCTCACTCCCCCTGCTTGTGTTCCCTCTCTAGCTGTGTTTCTCTCTGTCAAATAAATAAAATCTTAAAAAAAAAAAAAAAAGAAAAGAAACCTTCATTTTCTCCTAGACAGGGAGCTCAGGGCTGCCTTGAGTTCTGCAGCTTATAGAAAACAATGAGGGAGAGAACTGCTTTTGGATTCCATGATTGACTTTTAAGGTGTTCCAATCAATTTTCAAAGTCCCAGTATGCAAATGATGTGATGTCAACTTAAATGAGGGACTGCAGCAATAATGAACTACCTTTGGAAATATGTTTAAAAAAAGAAAGGAAAATAAGGCAGTGTTCATATATCTATGGAGGGGGGGAAAGCGGTTCCCTGACTCTGGTTTCTCTCTTAGAAGTTTCCATTTATCTTTCCCCAGGAAGGTTTTCATCATAGCAGCAACATGGCCTGAAAATTAATGCAGTACTACACCACTCTTAATAACTCAACTTCCTGGGTCACCTCCTCAGTCTGTCTTTCAAAGTATGCCACTATTTCCACACAAAATGGAAATTCAAGAAATTGAACTTTAAGCAATTTATATTCTGTTTTTCAAATTATGCCATTTGTTAAGAACTATTTCCATACAAAATGGAAATTCAAGAAATTGAACTTTCAAACTATTTATACTCTCAGTGCTCATCTTTCTAATTAGTCATCATTGACTGTTATGGTTCCTTGATTACTCATAACTGCTTTCCCAACTTCCATACCATACTCATTTAACCCATTTGCACTTTCATGGATGATTGGATAATTTTTGATAGATTTAAGAAAGAAAATGGGAAATATACAAATGTTTCACTAGTCTTCAGTTTTAAAGAGCACATCAATAAAAGGAAAATATTAGTCCAAATATGTGAAAAATTGTCAACATCTCTCATATACATATTATTTTTCTTTTTTTTTAAGACAGGAAACACGGATGGCACAAATAATAGCAGCAATCTCTTGCTTCAACAAGAATCAGGAAACCAAGAATACATCTTTATTTACATTGCTTGCAGAATCCTCTGGAATTTAGGGACCTAAAAGACGTGGTGCATCTTTTTAGACATTAGGGATTAAGATACACTTTCATTCAAACCTTTGTAATACTTAGTGATGAACTAGAAGGAAATATGTATATTTTTTAAGATTTTATTTATTTATTTGACAGAGAGAGAGAAACAGCAAAAGGGAACACAGGCAGGGGGAGTAGGAGAGGAAGAGAAGCAGGCTTCCTGCCAGGCAGGGAGCCTGATGCAGGGCTCAATCCCAGGACCCCGGTATCATGACCTGAGCCAAAAGCAGATGCTTAATGACTGAGCCACACAGGTTCCCCAGGAAATATGTATTTTAAAGGAGGTCCAGAATTTGAGAATTTGAGCCAAGAAAATCTTCACCATAGAGGAATAGTGCCGGCAACAAATTTGAACTCTGAGGGAATTTTTGGCAGGTATATACTGGTATCTAGACTACCTTACAATGTTTTGATAGGACTTGCAAGCGGTGTGAGTGAAGTAGGTGCTATTATAATTTGTAAAGGGTGAAAGGCCAGATGAATGGAGTGTCAGGAGGAAAGAAATGTCCCCTGCTTGTGTTCAATATAAATTCTAACTAATCTCACTTTGTGTATGTCAATAATGAAAACAAATTTCCTACATGGTTTGTAAATCAGTCTTACTGCTTTAGAGTCCTACCCTGCATGCAATGATAATTCTGATATACACTTTGCTCTTCTAACAGATCAAGCAATCAGTAAAGTCTGTATTTAATAGTTTTTAAATTCCTATTGTCAACAGTTTGCTTATCACAGGTATGCTTTAAAATACCCTAACTTAGAAGTAGAAAATCCCACTAAATTTCCTTATTTTAAGGGGAAAAAAAAGTATCTGTTCCAGTTTCCCCGTTAACAGTTTTACATGGAAGATTTTCATTAAAAAAAAGTTAAGATAATAGAAATAGTCTTTCTCTTAACCTCATTTTTGGAAGAATGAAGTTTGTTGTAAAACCACTTCCTGGTTTTAAGTGGTGTGTGCATGCGTGTGTGTGTCTGTGTGTGTGTGTTAGCACAGCACAGTTGAGTTTATTTAGCAGGAAGAACTTGAAACATCATTGGAATTTTTATGAAGAAAGGCAGTTTGAATTATTGTTGTCATGGTAGACTATACTATTAACTGCACTTTAAAAACTAGTCCTAATAGTCAGATTATATCAAAAGGAAATCCACAAATTTCAGTTTCAGGATTGGTGACTTTTGCAATTTCCAAAATGGAAATATTAATCAATTTGGGCTTTAAGATGAGTGAGATATTAACTGATCTCTTAAGTTGGAGGATGGGATAGAGAGGATGATGACTGAATAAGTCATGTGCAGTTAATTTTCTGAGAAAAACACAGACTTCACCATGTAAACCAGGCAGGACAGAAAAGTGCAACATAAAGGCTCCTCTATAAGGGACAAGCACTATTAGAAGGGAGGGTCACAGTCTCTGTGTAATAATCTCAGATATTTATCAGGAACAAGAGGAAATAAGAGGAAAATCTGGAAAATAATAATTACTGTTAATGTCTAAGAATAAATGAGAAAAAAAATGGGGGGCAAAGAACAGGGACTAGACTTCAAGTGAGTTCCTAAGGAATGGCACCCAGATGGGATTGAAAGCAATTATGTCCAGGAGAAGGCAAGACAGATTTATGCAAGAGAAGACTCAGGATGAAATTTCTGGCCAAAAAATAACATTTTTAGAAAAAAATCAACAATCCGCTTGCAGGAATTTTTAGAAATAAGCCAAACCAAGAGGAGGGCAAAGGACTGGAACTAGGCAATCTCTCAAGATTCCTTTAGAAAGTCCCGTGAGTCAAATAAGTATTTATATGTATAAAGAACTAATTTCACCCTTAAATCTCATTCAAGGAGAGAAAGACTGAGTAAATTAGCTTATTACTGAGTAAGATGTAAAACAGATTAAGAATACGCTATGTACAAAGATACATTAGCTCTCTTGTGTCCATTACAGCTCTATTCACAATAGCCAAGAAGTGAAGAAACCTTAATGTCCACCAGATAAAGAAAATATGGTACATACATACAATGGAATACTGTTTCAATCTTTTAAAAGAAGGAAATTCTGCAATTTGCAACAATATAGATGAACCTCAGATATTATGCTAAGGGAAATAAGCCAGTCGCAGAAAGACAAATACTGTGTAATTCCACTGACAAGAGGTATTGAAGGTAGTCAAATCCATAGAATCAGAGTAGTACAGTGGTTTCCAAGAGAGGGGGGAAATAGGGAGCTACCAATCAATGGCATAAAATTTCAGTTAAATGTGATAAGGAAGTTTTAGAGGTTTGCTGTATTATACACTTAAAAAGCTGTCAAAGAGGGTAGATCTCATGTTAAGCATTCTTACCACAATAAAATTTAAAAACAAATATGCTATATATTTAAATTGAAATTCTCTAAAGCATAAAAGAATATATCTAATATATAATCTAGTAAGTCGTTAAGGATATACATATTAAACACCTCAGAGGCAAGCACACATTAGAGTAAAATGAAAAAAACACTTTGGGAACTTTGGTTCCCAGGAAAAACACAGTAAAAAATGATAGCTGCTGAGTCCTCAGAAAAGTATCTTCAAATGGTCACCTGGATACTAAACTTAGATAAACAATGAAAGAAGGAATTACTTTCATATTATTTAATATTTCTTTGTAGTTGTTAATTTTCCACAATAATGAATGGAATGAAAAGGGAATGTCTTAAACAAAATGGCTTCAGTAATTTATCTTGAAATTATGAACTTAATTACTATTCTAAGTTGAACATCAAAGCTTACCCCCTGCCTACATCCAAGTAGAAAGTTCTAACATTCTGTAAATACATACAAAATGGTTACTACTTTGTACTCTTTTTTAAGTAGGCAAAATAATTTACAGTCACAGAATACATCTATTAGAAAGAAATGTTTTTTTAATATCTTTAACAAATTAAAAAAAACAAAAGAAACAATTCAATAAGGATCCTTCCATTGTTCTTTATACAGATTTAAATGTTGTTGTGTAATGTATCAGTTACATTTATAATCAATAACCTTCCACTCACTGAGTTTAGAAATTACAGTATTTACTGAGCTAAACTCTCTCACAAAAATAAGGCACAACTACATGATCACAAGTAGTAAACACAATACAAATAATGAATCCAAAACCTAAATGAGAAAATATTCATGCAAAAGTTTCTACAGAAACTATGAATATATGATCCAGTTCAAGGAAGTACAGAATGTTATATATATAACTGCATCATGTTACAATAAATTCATTACTTCTACACAGAAAGAACTTAGCTATTTCCAATTCTACTTTATACAATTTTACATAAATTTAGTAAGTTTATGCACAATATTCACATCTGCAACAATAACAAATTGATCATTAAAATTCAGGCAAAGGGCAATTAAGACACCATAATGTGTGGCACATTATAATTACAGGATACCATTCATCAGGCCCATGTCTAGGAATACTAAATTGATGGCACATTTAAATCTTATGGATCAAATTATCCACGGTTTTATAGCCAAAGTGCATTAAAAAAAATTGCTATAGTCAAATAGGTCATGAATATCAAAATATATGATCATAATTTGCTCTCCACTTAAAAGCTAAACATTTTTATGCAAATGCGAAGTTAAAAAAAAAGTGGCTTCAAAGTTCTCAAAACTATAAAATAATCTTAAAGCCTTTCTAAGAGAGATGGGAAACTAACAAATTTGGCAGTTACTATTTAACATTACTGTGAGGAAACTATTAAACTAGCTAATTCCACATTAAGAGGTAGTTGAACAAAATGTTATTTGTACACTGCATTGAGGTCTTTGTGTTTGTTTCCCTCTTTTTTCTTCAAAATGAACTAATTCTATACCAGCAGCTTTGTCTTCTTCCTATTAAAGAAAATCTGTAGGTATAGTTTATTGTACACTAACCCAGCAAAACTTGATTTTAATTCACATTTCTGTGCCAGGGTTTGGAATTTACTAACATGTGATGCCAACAGACTTTGTGTTAGAGCGAAGAGCTTAGATAGGCCAGCTCTAACTCACTGACAAGTACCAGCAAACATCTAAAATGTAGAGCCAATAGGAACTCAGAAGATGACTTTTTAATTAAAAGAAAAAGAAAATCCTTTCTGTTTCTAAAACACCTTAAATGAGTGAGAGTTAATAAGCAAAAAAAGTTTCACCTCTAGTATTATTAATATAGTAGCCTATGGTAAATTATTCAGGATCTATAAAATGAGATTAGCTAGATGAAAACTAGAAAATGTTTCAAACAGATATGATTTTATTTGTTGTCCTCCCCAAATTTGGGGGGGATACGTGAGTGGGGGGACAAGACAGGAAAAAGGCCTTCAGTGCACCCAAGTAGGAGATGAAGTGAACAATTAGAATCCAGAATCCTCATGAACTTTTATGATCATAAAAAAAAAAAATGGTGCTACGAGTTATCTATTTTTCCAATGCAGAAAGTTCCTAAGTTTTATACTAAATTTCTTATGTGTTAAAGTATAGAAGACTATTTGAATGGATTTATAAGTATATGAAAATGCTTAAATAATTTTAGCTCAGTTTATATTATCCAACCATTATTTTTAATAAAGAGTCATTGTATTTTTTCTTTATATAAGCTCAAGGATATATGTTTATCCAAATTGAGGGATTCAATAAGGGTCCTTAAACAGCAACTGACAACAAGACTTACTTAAACGGGTTTTTAAAAATAATTAAATGAATATATGACAATCCCTTTTAGTTCATAGATGTTACAGGTAAAGCATAAACTCAACTTTATTGTAGCATGATATTTGAAAGCAAGTGTATATGATAAACCGTTGTAAATGAAACATTAACTCCCATCCTTCCCTATTATTACCAAATGATTACACTGCACAAATGGATAACTTTCTATTTTTTTCACCAATATTAATAACCTCTCCACAGATGTTTTCCAATTTACCAAATTAATAAGACCATGATAAATTAAAGTTCAATTCCACTGTTCAGCATACAAAGAAGCTAATTTTTAATTATCTTTCATTAGCCATTCTGTTTCAGTTCTGACTATAACTCTGGGATTCCCATATACATTTGTTTTTGGTGATACTCTCCTCTCCAGCTGTTACTCTGAAGTAATTTCACAGCAACATTTTTGCAAAATATAAAGATTAAACAGCTGATATGGAATCCCAAATTCAGAACCATTTTAAATTTAAGTCAAATTCACAACTTTCAAAAATGTATCCCTATTAGGTAAGAAGAAAATACAAAGTAGAATATTTAATGTCTCCTTACCATTTATATTTATTTTCACAGGTAAGACTAGAGCACTATCAGTTACTGGCTTTAAGATGCAAAATTTAAAACAATAGTGAAGTTGAGCTATGCTTAGAAAGGTTAAACCAAATAAAGGGAAAAAATAGATCCATTAAAAAAGCAAACTCAGATTCCCAAAGATGCAGGAAAGATAATATGAGGGCATAATAGAAAGGCTAATCTCAAAAAATGTCCCACTTACAAGAAACTGCAAATAGAACCATTATACAATTTCTATTATTCATCCTCCAACTGGGGATGAGGATGAGAAGTTTTATAGAATTCTTAACTGAGAATATGTGAGAGTTTAAAAATGAGATAGAAAAAGACAAAGAAAAAGAAAAATTAACCCTAATCTTTAAAATACAACCCAGGACAACCATAAAGTATGCAAACTGATTTTACAGATGTTTTCATAAAAATCTACCCAAGAGAATTTAATCAAGATTGTTAAAACAAAAACCATGTTCAAATTCATGTTTAATACATATTTCAACATAAACTATATTTAGAATACTTGAGTAGTAAATTTATAACATAACAATGCGATTGAGCTATGGATCTATATATAAGAAGAAAAGAAAGTTTTATAGTTCTGTGCATGACTTCACGAAGAGTATTTAATATAATTAATGTGCTATTGTGCAACATATATCACCCATGTACATTTTTGTATATTAATTTGGGAGAAAGAAGGAAGCTATGGAAGTATATTCATGTCATTTGTGAACAATGAAATTATATTTAAAAAAATACATTGCTATTTTCTGTCCAAAGTTTATTTACACTTCGTTGGCTAATTCTAAACTCGGCATGAAAACCGTTCCAGGGGTTAAATGGAAAAAAGTAATGAAAGATGAGCCCAAGTCTCACAAAAATAGAATAGTTTTACTTGATATTGTTAACATTCCAAAATATATGAATTCTAATTTGGTCAAATATTGTAACCACTGTCCAAATCAAAGAGTAGCCCAAGACCTCTATTAAGTGCATTTATTAAAAATCTAATGTTAGTGTAATACTACTCTGACATTGTGATAACCCATTATCCTTGCAAGTCATTGAAACATGCATCACAGACACGAACAGGCTTCTTAGAAGAAGGAGTTAAGGCATTTTTGGCTGAACACTCAGCACAGAAGATATTTCCACATTGTCTGCAGTGATGCTGTAAGACAAAAATTAAACCATTTCAAGTATGAAAACTATACCAAAAGCATTTTGAGACTACAAGAATACTTCAGATTTCACTGTGAAGGTATATTAATTTTCAAGTGATTAGTATATTATATAGTAATATAATATTTCAATGTCAATTTAATCCCTTAGTTAATCTGAATGTTTCCTACTTATCAGATAGTATGCTAAACATTTTATACGGAATTTATCATAAAATTCTCAAAAGAAACTTACGAGGCATCCAAAAAGTGATAATAAAGCGCCTCATCCTACCAGGTGAAAACCATTCCTATTTGCCAAGTGTTTCAGGCATAATTTCATCGATAGGAATATAAACCTGAAACATCACACAGGTATTATTTAGAAAAAAAAAAATGTAGCCTCTGCTTTTTCTTTAAAAGAACCCAATGATGACTACAACACAGGAGCCTAATACTGGCCCACTGGTTCAGAAAATGATTATTTCAGAGAGTAACTCAATAGGAAGGCAACAACTAAATTTAAAACTAAAATTGAAACACATATGCTGATCAGAAACTAGACTGTATAAAACTTAATGATTCTATGTAACTGTAAATTTACTCAATAGAAAATGTTTTTAATCTGTCAAATGCAAGATTATGTTGATGTTTAAAACATTGATACTAAGAAATAAAATCCAGAACCATAGCAATATGAACAAAATCATTTACCCGTCTCACTGTTACTGAGAAGCCTTTCCCACAGGACATACAGTTTTGTACTTCATTGTCTTCAGCCCATTTCCTATTTAACGCTTGTGTGTGTTTGATCTATTAAAAAAAAAATGCCCATAATTATATTATTCAACATTTTGAAATATTCAATATTTTGAAAAATGATGTGCAATTTCTAATTTGGTGCCCAAGTTTTATAATATTTTGACTTATAGATGCCATGGACAAAATTTTAAATATCTGACATACTTTGGTCATGTTCCATCGTCAAAAGTTCCTAAATTCTTAAGTCTGAATGATGAAAATAAATAAAGTAAATCAAATTTTAGTCCTCAAAGGCATTGGTCATTTCTAATCTTTAGTGATTTCCCATCCAATCTAACCTTAATGATCAATCCTTTCTAAGCACCAAGCCTATCACTTCTTTAACAAATAGTGAGTCATCTATTCCTTGGTGTTTCTGAGTTTTCCCAGTACTGATAGTTCATGAATGACAAGGCTTTCTGGGGTCTCTCAGACAAATTCTTTATCCCTTTTATTTAACTATCCATAACACCTACAATACCGCTACACAGAAAGTAACCATTCAAAAGTATTTATTAAATATCGGAGAATTTCTTTTAAAGACAAAAATATGTTTTTCATTGAAGTTGATTCTAGACTGAAGAACAGCCTCACATTCCCAGACGACTTGCCTGGAGGGACTGATTTTCTCTGCCCAGCTCCTGCACTGCTGCAGTGGTATTATCCAGCTTTCTCTGCAATTCTAGGACTTTGGTTTGAAGCTTTTCTATTTCACCTTCTCCTTTAAGGCATCTAGAATAGATTGCAAAGAGATCATTAATTTTTTTAATGATAAATATCCTTCTAGAACACAGATAATAAACTACTCAGTAACTCCAAATATAATACATGAATTTCAACTATCTGATTGTTTTTAAGGTTAGTTTTTAAATGGCTACATAAATACCTAGAGGATCCATGCATTTTTCTTAAGACTTCTATTTTTTAAAATGTGGGAAAAGACCATCTTTTTGTCACTGAGAATGGAAAGTCTTGACCAGACATCAATCACCTTTCTAGTAGTGCTCTCCTTTCATCCTGATTATTCTGAACTGTGGCTTCTAATACGGCAATTTCACCCCGTAAGTCGTCCGTCTGTTTCTCAAGCTCACTGACTCTCCGTTGACTGGATTGCCACTCCTTCTTTACAGTGCCTAAGTTTTCATTTAATGCTGTAATCTGCATGGTAAGTTTAGCTTCATTTTCTTCATGTTTCTTCATTCCTATTTCTTTTTCTTTTATTTCAGAATGCTGAGAATAGTAAGAACAGTGAGGAAAAAACCAATTACAAAAGTAATGCAAAATAAATTTAATTAGCTAATGAATTTAAAATATTGGCAGCATAAATAATATTACTTCTTCAGGAAAGAAAGCAGGAGAATGTGATTTCATTTTATATTAATAAAACTGATTCAAAAAAATATCTGTGTAATCTGAAGTGACTCAATGCCATTATACTGAAATGATGGTCAGCAAGCTTCTAATAACACCAGTTAACATAAAGCAATTTGAGATTTTCCTTTTCTCACTAGAGCAGGGTGAGAACACATAGTTAGGGATAGCAAGGTGCCCTGGACACAAAGCTGGCATTTTTGGTCTCAAAATCCACATGCATCTTTTTCTCTACCAACCTGGCAAAAACCAAACCAAACAAACACAAAACCACAACAACAACAAAAAAATACAAACCCTTCAAATCACTGTGTGAACTTGAAATTGCAAATCTTCAACTAAAACATCCAGCACTCAAGTTATGTGGGGATATTTGCACTTAATTCAATAGAGGAAAGCCAGATGTTTCCCATTTTGGCATGTACAATTTAGGGAAGGAAAAGTAGACTTTGGTCATCAAAATTCCAAACTAAAGCTTCCGTTCTCCCTTATCAACATTCACCTTGACTAAACAAATGAGTTTAACATCATTAGCATTCACATCATTTACCTCAACCTACATAGTTGTGGATTTGTTATTCTGGCACTGAAAGTTTTTTTTTTTATTTTTTGGATTGAGTTTTATTGAATTTTCATTTCTAAAAAACAAAAATATAATAACGGACTAAAATATTTCCAATTACATATCAGCTATTTAAACAAATCAGATTTCTTTTCTGAATCAAAAATTAAAATGCTAGGTAAGAACATTTAAATCCTAACTTCTAAGTAGAAAAGTCCTTTCTTATTGGACTGACTTACAAAATCAATCTCAAAACACACTGCCCACCATTAAGTTACTGACCAGTTTAGCTTCTTTCTCAGTAAATTCTTTCTTCAGCTCCTCTTCTTCCTTTTTCCCCTGCTCTTTTAGCATTTGCTGGTTTCTCTTCTCCTGTTCAAGGGTTGCCTTCAAGGAATCTACTTTCCCTTGAAGCTCTAATTTCTGCTGAATCAAAAGCTGTCTGGCATCCTTGAGATTTGTTACCTCCTATCGAAAAAGGCCAAAAATTAATCATCCTTTATGGTAAATGTTTCCAAATGTAGCTGAAGTTTAGACAAGTTATCATAACAATATATCCAACATGAGTTTCAACCTCTCCTTTTAGGAGATTCTTAAAGTTCACTATTTTAAACAATTGGTTAAAAAGATGCAAGATTATTTACTTCCTGCTCAATAACCATTTAAATTCACATAATAACTATACATGCATGTTTTGATTCAATTATGTGAAAAACTTCTACCCTCAATATCCCTTTCTTCACTTAACCAGCATTCATCGGTCATTGCTTAGGCATCATACACTGTGTTAGGTTTTAAGAATACATATAAAGATGAATTATATACATTACCTGCTTTATGGAAGTCACAGTGTATAAGAATATAGTGATATAAAGAGATAATTAATTATAAAGCAAAATGTTAAGTATATTGGTAGACATAAAAGATAGTGAGAGCACTCAAGAGAGAATTTAACTTTTCTCTAAGAAAACAAATAACTTTTTACAAAGCAAATTATAGACAATTAGGTTTTTCAACTGGCACCCTACTTATTCTTATGACAGGACAAATGTTCAAAACAGATTATTACAGATTTTAGGGAAGAAAAAACCATTGAAAAAACAGAATCCCCGGAAAATCTTAATTTTAAACTCTATTTTAAGCTTACTATCTATAAGCATAATTTTCTAAATCAATAGTTCTATTTTTTATTTTTTGAAGTAGGCTCCATGCCCAGCACTCACCCATAACCCTGAGATCAAGACCTAAGCTGACAGCAAGAGTGGCATGCTTAACCAACTGAACCACCCAGGTGTCCCACTACACTTTCTTAATCTAATTAGGCTCTATACACAGTGTGGAGCCCAGCACAGGGTTGAACTCACAACCCTGACATTAAGACCTGAGCTAAAAGTAAAAGTAGGACACTCAACCAACTAAGCCACCCAGACACCCCTAAATCAATAGCTCTCTTGATCATCATCTCAACAAATCTAAACTTTCAGAGTTACTTGCTATATTCAGTAAGTTAAAAACATAAGTAATATAGTTTCAGTAGATATATATATAGATACTACACAAAGGGGAAAGCAAGAGTATCTGTCAAAACAATGAAACAATGTGTCTAGCACATAGTAGGTTTTCAATAATATAAGTATTTTTTAATTTAAATGACAATAACAGAGGGAAGAACAATCATGATTTTAACATACCTTCATGCTTTCTTGCTTGTGGGACTTGAGTTCTTCACTCAATTTGACAATTTCTTTTTCCTGTCTACACTTAATTTCCTCTATCTCTGCCAATTTAGATTTTTCATTTACTAGTTCTTTCTCTTTCAGTGACTGTAGAAAAAAAAAGTATTTTTAAAATACTTAACTGAAAATCAATGTGATAAAATACCTACAACTCTTTATGACACTGTCTCTGCCCCTTTCTACCTAAGTTAACTTGAGTAAACTACTTACCTTCACTTGCCTCTGTGTCCTTACTTATAAAAGGTGAACAACAGTAAGATCTTTATAAGCATTAAATATTTACTGTTAATGCCATGCCATAAAATGAATAGTGTCTGGCCAAAGTAAGATCACTCTAAAATTTAGAACTACCATTCTTTAATGCTGTAATCATTATTACTATTACCACCAGCAGTATCTTTATTTAAGACACCTAGGTAGTAGTAGTACATATTATCTAATTCAATATTTATACTAAATAGCTCTTTTCAATCCTCATTTAATAAGTAAAAGAACAAAGGTTTAGAGAAGTTAAACAATCTGTTAGAAGTATAGTCAAAACTATAACAAAGTCTGACTGATCCCAAACTCTTGCAATTAAAGGCCTATATGCTATAGTTGTCCCAAAATTTTCTTAACTTGAGGCACAAATCATAAGTATCATGTCAGCTTCAAACTCCTACCCTAACAAAAACATCCCCCAATTTTTTAAATTAAAGAGACTTTCAAGAATTGCACAATGAAGATATATCAATGAACTTCTGGAATTATATACTTCAGAATAATATCCTATCAGCTGATGGAAATATGGGATTTCAACTATGAAGCCAGAAATAAAATGCTTCCTAGAATCTGCATTTCTCTTTCATATGGCATTTTAACTGGTTTTTAAATGGATTGGTCATATAAGAGAAGGCTTTCAAATCTATAACTTAGCATCATTTACGTAAAATATGCTCTTACTTTCTGTAGAAAAAGCTGGCTCTAAATTTTAAGAATTATAAGCATAAGAATTATTTCTAGACCTTTTTCTCTCAATCGCACACTGGAAAATGTTATATGAGATAGTTGTGGAACTACAATACCTGTTTTTAAATAACCAGGGGTGTATGGTGTGAAAAAGATTTATTTGTAAAACTAAAAAGAGCAATAAGAAAAATGAGTAGAAATGATGAAGGAGCTACTAAGAAGTAGTTCATAGCATCAAAATTTCAATTGCCACAAGTACTGTATCAGAAACTAGAAGTCCGTCTAAGGAGAGCTGCTGAAGATAAAGGTGATTGCTGTATCAGGTAAGAGGTTTGACTAGATGATTTCTAAAGTCATTGTAACTCTCAGAGTCATGATTTAGTCAGAAAATGAAATACCTTTTCTTTTTGAACATCTTGTAGTGTTTTACACTGTTCCTTCAACTGCTGTTCTTTCTTTGCTGACTCCTGCTCCAGTGTAGCCTTGGCAGTTTTGAGTTCTTGAATCAATTTATTTTGGTTTCCAATTTGATTTCTGTTTGAAATCAAGTCCTCCTGTGCTAGAGAAAGCTTCTCTTCTACAGACTTACAAAAACAATTTCCCCAAATTATTATATGTCTTTTTTTGTTTTTAGCAAATTTCAACAGAAACAACAGTTAGCATAAGCACAGTGGAAAGCAATGTACTATAAAGAGATAGCTTATTACACCTTTCAGTAAGGTCAGGTAAAAGAGAAAGAACACCAGACAACTCTCTTAACTCTCCAGTCTCTGGAAAACAGTTTAGTACAAAAAAACTGAAGCAATTCCAAAACCTTCAGAAACAATCTGTAAGTATTACTGCCTGAGTGGTATTAAGGAATATCAAATAAGAAGGGATTGTATCAAACACACTCAGAATATATGTTTACATACATGTTTATACATGCATGTACATTTATATTTATGTGTGTGTGTATATAATTAGAAGAGATAGGGAGACATGAAAAAAAGCGACTTAAAAAGAGATGTAGTTAAATGCTACATTGCATATACATATATGTTTTATAGGATGTCCCTTGACATGCTGAAATCTTTAATAAACAGAAAGGGCTTTCCTTGTGGGGGAAAAAAAAACTATTTCACATCGGGCACCTGGGTGGCTCAGTGGGTGAAAGCCCCTGCCTTCAGCTCAGGTCATGATCGCAGGGTCCTGGGATCGAGGCCCAAGTCGGGATCTCTGCTCAGTGGGTAGCCTGTTTCCTCCTCTCTCTCTGCCTCCTCTCTCTCGGCCTCTCTGCCTACTTGTGATCTTTCTCTCTGTTAAATAAATAAATCTTAAAAAAACCCAAAAAAACAAAAAACTATTTCACATCTGCTAACCTAATCAAGTGACTCAAAAGAAGAAAGTCTTACCAGACATCTGGGGCTCTATTTCTGATAAGGCCATTAGCCCAGCCTCTTAATTTTCCATCTGTGTGGTAGAAGTAGTGTTGCTAGTCAACACTGCCCATAGTTACTATTCTAAAGGCCAAATATTTTGTGAAGCTTGGCTGGTGAAAAGGACAAACTTTTTGACCTATTGGGTTTCATTTTGGGGTAGATATGGCAATAGAGGTGGGTAATGGAAAATGGCAGGAATCTTGACACTCTCAGTTGCAACTGCAAAATATCAGCAAGGAAGAAAAGGAACTCTAAGATGCTCTCCCACCATCTGGAAGGAGTTCGCCTTTCTTATTCTGGAGATACAGTTCCTTTGAACAGGAGACAGAAGATATAATCTAGCAAAGATCCCTGCTGGCAAGGCTTGGCTATAGTAAGCATTCAATGAAAAAAAATAGATAAAAAATTTTAAAATGAAGACCTTATTTAAGGAGTATTTATTTATTTATTTATTTATTAAAGATTTTATTTATTTGACAGAGAGAAACACAGCCAGAGAGGGAACACAAGCAGGGGCAGTGAGAGAGGGAGAAGCAGGCTTCCTGCCGAGCAGGGAGCCCGATGTGGGACTCAATCCTGGGTCTCCGGGATCATGACCTGAGCCGAAGGCAGTCGCTTAACCAACTGAGCACCCAGGCGCCCCAGTTTTTATTTATTTTTAAATAAAAACCTCATTTAAGCTTCCTGAAAGAGAAATTTTATTCCTTACAAATAACCCAGTTCAGAAATCTTTCTGATATAAGGGAAATTTTGATTTCCAGTGGTTTCCAGTGCACACGAGGCTTCTTTTTCAAAAATCCTCAAGTCAAGAGTCCTTCACTAACTAAGCAGCTAACCATTAATTGAGTGACTCCTAAGGTAGACAGGGAGGTAAAAGATAGCCCTTGACTTAAAAACGCTGACACTGTAGCCTGAAAAACAAAACCAGTATGTAAAATGGAAATTGTACATGTTAGGAGAACATTTGCTATGCGTCAAATGAACAGAAAAACAGTGAGTGTGAGAACTCTACCTGGAATGTGTTTACAGAAGGCTCCATTGTACATGTGGGAACTGGCATAAGCATCACAAAGGGACTTCAAGTAAAAATAATAAAATTTGACAAAGCTTAGCTCACACAGTTTATAGCATTGTCAGCTAATAGAGGTCCCGATCTAACATTAAAGAATACCAAAAGTACCCCCAACCTCTGCCCAAAAGAATTCCAAACAGCCCGTGGTATAAATAACATCCAATACTATTTTAAATTCCCCAAAACCCAGTGACTAAATGTTTAAAATCAAGCTCAAAATTTGCCCTATTCTCTTCAGAAGATGCCTAGGCATGCTGCTTTGCCTTGTCTAGGAATATTCATCTGTCACTCAGTGATAATACTGCCAAGCATTTGAAATATTCCTTTTATCTTTCTTGTTGAAGGCCATGTTATTTTCATGAGTTCAGTATCTCTTGCCTTAGGGAACTCCCCTCTCCCACTCAATGGTTTTGTGGGCCTGTCATTAAGCCACTTACTCCCACTAAAACAGGCAAATCCCTGAGTAGATCAACTACTAACCTTGACCCTGAATATCACAATCACATTACAGCAGTGTAGTTAAAAAGGAATTTCTTCAGTGTTCTGTGGTAGCTACTGTTCTTGTCTACCCAACAATTTTTCCCTTGCTTCTTTCAAAATAAAACTTAAAATTGTAGTTATTACTTTTTCTTGATGCCTGATTAAATGACACAAGGAATGGAATAAGCTAAAGGTTTATATTTAATTCTAAACGTATTATCCTAGAATTTTTGCTTCACATGGGGTACAAAATTTAAATTAAATTCGACTTCTACCTTTCTTCAACAGACTAGCACACAGCATAGCCAATTTGAAATATCCAGTCAACAAACATTAAGTATTTCATAAATAATCCAGCAGATGGGGCTAAAGGCATAGATCAGACAGCCTATCTTCCATTCTACTGGTGTCTTGAAGTACAGTCAACCCACAGATGGCAGCCTTGACTTAGGTAGATTTCATGTTACAAAGTTCTCAGCCTCTCCCTTCTCACTTCTATGAACAAGATCATATAACATCCCTGAAGCAAAAGAAAAATAATGGCTAATAACCATCTCTTATTCTGGTCCATAAATATCATTTGAAGTTCTCTAGGAATTTATTTTTTTTGAACTTCCTAAGTAGTTCAGATACTTTGGGAAGCATTAATAATAGAATTCAGCAATATTTTATTTTATATTTCAAAATCCTAGTGAAATGATGATAAGAGTAAAGGGTTATGAATCAGATGAACTGAGATCTAATCATGGGTCTGTTATTGGGCAGCTCTGGGCCTGTCACAAACCACAGCAGGCCGTGGTCTCAAAAGAAGGCTTTGGAATAGAGGATCTATCCACGGCTTTTAAGAGCTGAAAATCTCCTCAGCAGCCTTATCCCTCTGCCTTTCTCTTCTTGTCCAAACATTTGAATTTTTCTTTCAACGTATAAGATTATTAGTATCCGATGCAATTTTCAAGCATAATAAAAACAGCTGTTAGCTTAGTAAAAGAATATTGATCTAAGAGATCGAAATCCTGTCACCATGTTATGCTTTGGGATAAATAACACATCTGCATGAGGAAAACAAGAACAGTGTGAGTTCTATAGTACTTATACAATCAATCATTAAGCTTCATCTCCTTGACCAGCTGAACATCCTTCTAATTCATCCACATTCTCCATCCTTACTGTTACTGCCCACACCACCATCATGTGTACCTAGACTCTGCCAAGTGTCCTTTCTAGTATCCACACTCAGCCCTGCTGCTCCAAGATCCATTCCTTATTCTCAACAAGTCACTAGCTTAACCTAAAGATCCAAGCACAGCTTTTCTGTGGTACTTACTGCCTTCAGGATAAAGTATAAACTCTTTCCACAGACCTTCCCTGACTTTCAATAATGTTACAAAGACAAAAAAATACCAATAATTTAAAGCTACAAAGAGAGTACACACAGCAAATAAGATACTTTCTAAACCTCAGATGGCATTTTTCTCTTATAAAAACTCAGCACTAGGAAAATTCTTTGACCCAAGTTTCCTATTTCCTTGTCAAATCATTAATCACCACTCGTTCCTTCAGTTACCTTATGGCCGTCTGCATTCAGCCCTCCTGTTTCACCCAGTCTCCCTCATTCATCTCTTCTGCTCCATTCTCTTGAATTTTAAGCCCAGTCTAATCAATTACTACCTTGCTTAATGGAATTTATGGAGAAAGGGAGCTAGCCTCTTAACTAATCTCCCTACCTAGTTTACCCAGAACCAATCCAAGCTGTCTATAAACCTCTTCCAGGTTAAGCTATCCAAAGTACTATTTTCTCCATTTTATTCCTCTGCTTAGACTCTGCATTTCCTCCCCAAATATAAGGTCCATTCATCCTTGCTAGTATCTAAGATACTTCATGATTTGACCCCAATATTTTTTAACTTAACCTCCAAAAACAAAACAGCATGCTAGCCAACTGGTAACTGCTTTCTGGCTCTGCTCATTTCCACTGCAGCACCATTTCTCAAATGTGCCCAAGTTAAATGACCTTTCTCAGGATTCTCTATATATTCAAATTTGATATATCCTTGAGAACCTGTTCAAGTCCTACCTCCTTCATAACGCCTTCCTCATAAAAGCTTATAAAACTTAGACATACTATATTTATACATATTATATGTAAGTATCCTGTGATTTTCAACCAGTTTTTCAATAATATACTTTAAACAAAAAAACCAAAGAGGAAAAAAAGAAAAAGCATAATAGTTCACCATGACAATAAGAGAGACAGAGAGAGAGAGAAAGAAAGAGAACTAGCTGAATCTTCTGGGAGATGTTCCATTTACCTTAGAGAACTCATACCTTAATGCTACATAAAAATTATCCTTTTTCCACATCCTTCATTTTAATAAACATGATACTTTAATCAAATAGTACTGTCAAAAACAAGGTTTCCATATATGTTTAGATAATTAAGGTTAAGTTTCCTTTGAGCTATAATCTCCTAATTTTAACCATTAGATATTCTGGTAGTCTTGGGAAGCTAACCAATAAATAAAGCTAAAGTCAATATTGCCTGACAAGCAACAGTAAAATTGCTTACATTTCACAAGTGGTTTACATCTTTAAAATCCTTACATTTTTCTAACAGCAGTCCTTTTTGATTTTTTTAATTCAAATTTAATTAATTATCATATAATATACTATTGTTTTCAGAGGTACAGCTCTCTGATTCATCAGTCTTATATGACACCCAGTGCTCATTACATCACATGCCCTTCTTAATGTCCATCACTCAGTTACCCCATCCCTTCACCCTCCTCCCCTTCAGCAACCCTCAGTTTGTTTCCTATGATTAAGAGTCTCTTATGGTTTGTCTCCCTCTCTGGTTTCATCTTGTTTTATTTTTTCCTCTCTTACCCTATGATCCTCTGTTTTGTTTCTTAAATTCCACATATCAGTGAGATAATATGATAACTGTCTTTCCCTGATTGACTTATTTCACTTAGCATAATACCCTCTAATTCCATCCATGTAGTTGTAAATGGCAAGATTTCATTTTTGATGGCTGAGTAGTATTCCATTGTGTGTGTGTGTGTGTGTGTGTGTGTGTGTGTGTGTGTGTGTGTGTATACCACATCTTCTTTATCTAGTCATCTGTTGATGGTCATCTGGACTCTTTCCATAGTTCGGCTATTGTAGACATTGCTGCTATAAATATTGGGTGCAGGTGCCCTTCTGATCACTACATTTGTATCTTTGGGCTAAATGCCCAGTAGTACAATTGCTGGGTCATAGGGTAGCTCTATTTTCAACTTTTTGAGGAACCTCTATACTGTTTTCCAGAGTGGCTGTACCACTTGCATTCCCACCAACAGGGTAAGAGGGTTTCCCTTTCTCTGCATCCTCGCCAACCATCAAACAGCAGTCCTTTTTAAAAATTACCTTTTTACATAAACACAGCAACGTCTTTATATATATAAGCTTAAAATATAGAAGTTAACATATTTCCAAATTATTTTATTTTTAGATATTACTTTTAAATGCCTATATATGCATATATATTTTGTAATAACATAAACAATTTAATTTTTAGAAAGCACATTACTCCAAAAACAATAATTTAGTAGAAAACAAGCCTGATATTCCACAAATACTAACATTCCCTTGCCCATCTGGACTCAAATCAGTCATTTAATGAATGTCTATAAAGAACTTACTGAATTGTTGTAATATATTTTACTATACCTTAAGATCTTGCCTGGTGGCAAGAAGCTCAGATTCCTTCCCATAGTAATCAGACTGAAGCTGTTTTAGATTTTCCTGACTTTTTTCGTAGGTATTTTGTAACACTGACATTTTCTCCTTCTCTGCTGCAAGTTCCTGGTCTGCTCGTGTTGACTGCTGCTGTAGTTTACTCTCAAGCTCTGTCTGGAACATGCAGTAGTCATTTAGAACAGTATGCATATAGAAAAATGAGCTACAAATATAAAATGAAATCCACACAACTAAGAAGATTCCCAAGAACGAACTTAGTTACATTTATGCCCCCAAAATTCTTATAAAGAGTAACTTACTTACCTTTTACATACAAACTTAAAAATTTACAAAATACAAAATCCAGCAAGTCCCAATTTAAAAACCAAAAAATAAAAAAGCATTAAATAAAGAAAAAAAGCATTTCCCTAGGAAGTATCAATGTCTCAAGAGACTGAGTATAACAACCACATTCTCTCCCCTCACTTCTCCATTTACCATGCACTCCAACAGCTAATGTTCTATAACAACATTTTTTAAGTCTTGGAAACACTGTTAATAGTGTTTTAGCTCTCTGGAATGTCTAATTTACTTTTACTTTTTTAACCTTTCAAAATTATAATCATTTCCAAAAGCCCAGTTGAAATGCTAGCTCCCTAGAAAGCCAGTCAAAATTTCCATTAAGTTCTAATTCTTTTCATATTTCTGTTTTTAATTGTTTCATTCTCCCTTATATATTATTTTTTTCTTTACATACCCACTTCCTCATTAAATTATAAGCTCCTTGAGAATTGGGGGCCTTATCCTATTCATTCTGTATTCCCACAACAGATTCTGAATAAAGACGGTGCAGGGGCCATTGACAAGTTTACTTTCAAGATCCTATCTGCAGGATCCTTGATCAGTGGCTCCCAAACATTCATATATATCTAAAACGTGTGTGTGTGTGTGTGTGTGTGTGTGTTATATAAGTGCATACACATACATATCTATACCCATTTAAGCATTATGTTTGTTTTTCCTATTTCATTGTGGGCCAGTGATAATTGTCACAGACCATCACTGAAGAGTTGATGATGAATACCAACACACTTAGATCATAGCTGCTATACTTCCATATAATAGCCAATAGTGCATTCTATATTGCACTGGGCACAGTCCTGCATATTTTAAATCCATTTTCTCAATCTTTACAACAACTCTAACTCCATTTTATTTTAGCTCAGAAAGATGACTCACTTCCTATGACCATAAACCTAATGTGTGTCACATGAAATATAAATTCAGATCTGCCTAGCCCCAAAATTCATCCTACTTTCCATGCTACACTACTCTTCAACAAAACCAAGCTATACTTGCCTTTCAGTGATTCTTTAGTTACTCTAAATTCAAAATCTAATTTACAGGGTATCTGGGAGACTAATCTGCCTTTGGCTCAGCTTATTATCCCAGGGTCCTGGTATCAAGCCCTTCATTGGGCTTCCTACTTAGTCAGGAGTCGGCTTCTGCCTCTGTCCCTCCCCTCTACTCATGTTCTCTCTCTGGCTCTCTCTCAGATAAATAAAATCTTTTTTAAAAACTCTAATTTATAGCAACTGGTTATCGACCCAACACTCCCCAAAATGCCATCCTTCCCAAGTTTAAAAAGTGCTCCTATTTAAGCATCCATATACTAACATAAATTAAGTACAGCCATTGCCAAATGTTTGTGTCCCCCCAAAAGTTCACACTGAAGCCTAGATCCACAATGTGATGGTATTTGGAGGTGGGGTCTTTAGGAGGTCATTAGGTCATGGGGGTATAGCCCTCATGAATTAGTAAGTAGGGATTAGTGTCCATACAAGAAGCAACATAAGAGAGATAATCTCTCTCCCAGCCATATGAAGATATAGCAAGAAAGCATCTGTCTATAAGCCAGGAAATGGGTCCTTATCAGATAGTGGATATACAGGTGTCTTTATACATTTTTTTGTCTTTATATTGGACTTGCCAGCCTACAGAACTGTGAGAAATAAACATTTATTGTTTAAACCACCAAGTCTAGGGTATTTTGGTTATAGCAATCCGAACTAAGACAACTACTGATAAAAACATGTCCTTTAAATCTCATAATTCTTTCAAGATCTCGTAATTCTTAAGGTGTCATCTAACAATGCCATGTAAAGTATGGTCAATATACATTAATTATAAATCCAAAAGAAATAATATTGTAACGAATGATTTAATTAAGAAGAAAATGTGCTAAAATACTTGGGCTTTATTTTTTTAATTCATGAAGCTATGATGCTATAAAAATGAAGATATGGGAAACACCTGGACATGAGGACAATAGATTTTTTGGGAAAAGAATTACTTCAAGATATCAAAGCATATAACAAAAAATGTACTGTGATAATTACATCCTGACTTATGATTACATATAACACAAAAAATGCACAGGCAAATTTGTCTACTCTTGAGTTGTTAGAAAATTACTCTTTTGTAAAGTGACATAATTATACAGTGGTCAATGTAAAATACTTATTGGCAAGGTTAAATTTTTTTCTCTAATAATGTGATAACCAACTTTTGATGACATGACATATTTTGCTGGTTCTACATAAAAGAGATTTTACTTCTTAGGACACCTGGGTAGCTCAGTCAGTTAAATGCCTGACTCTTAATTTTGGCTCAGATCAGTGAGATCTGAGTGTCATGAGATAGGGTTATGAGATAGAGCCTACTGCAGGCTCCATGCTCAGCAGGGAGTCTGCTTGAGATTCTTTCCCTCTGCCCTTCTCCCCACCATCCCCACCCTACTCTTGTGTGCACGCACACACACATGCACTCTCTCTCTCACCAGTAAATAAATAAATCAAAAAAAAAAAAAAAACAGATTTCACTTCTCTCTTCTCTGTTGACCAACTGACATGCACATACAGTAGTGAAAAGTTCTTTTTGTTCAAATATTAAGTACAATCCATTTGTCAACTCCTTGTACAGGTAAGTATTAAAACATATTTAAGAATAAAAAATATATGCTCAGTAATAAATTAGGATAGTTTAGAAATGAAACCATTAAGATGTAACTTAAAATATCAAACAATTGTAACTATAAGAAACCCAAATTCCTGAATTTTTAAAATACATACCATTTTGTGGTTTTTGTTCTTATTTTCCCTTAATATGGATAATTTATTTTTAAATTCCTTTAAAAATTTCTAATGCCCTAGAATTATATAAATTATTCCCATAATATTGTGTAAAAAAGGTAATTTTATGTCTATCAGATGATTACTTTTAAATAAAGATTATCTAAAAACATGATTAGTGAATGGAAACCCAGACTTACAATTTAATTACATAATTATATATTTAATTATATAATTAAGTGCTTTTATACATTAAAAATACTTAGAAAAATTACTTAGAATTTTGAGCATATATAAATTTTTGTTTGTTGGAACATCATCTACATTATCATATATTAACTGCAAAGATTTTCTTCTCATAAATAGCAAACCAATATCATATTACTACCTTCTGTGAAACAGCGATTTTAACTTCTCCTTGGAGTGCTTCAATTTGCTTTTTCTTCTGTTCAGTCAATTGTTTTAGCTCATTTATGTTCCCCTGAAGTTGTTGTTCTTCTTTTTCCTTTTGTTTTAAAGTATTCTGGGCCTGTACAACTTGCCCCTGCAGTGAATTGAGCTCCACCTTCAACTGATGAGAAGTCTAAAAGAAAATAAAATCTGTTTATCATTCATCATTCAATCAGGACACCTTTACTGGGTACCTTCTACACGCCAAGCACTACTCTAGGTAGAAATTACTAAGCCTGATGGCCACAGGTGATCAGTAGTAAATCAAAAAAACAAAACAAAAAAATCACTGCCCTCATAGAGGGTTCATAACTTATATTATTCACTATTACATAACATGCTGGATTAGTCTTTAATATTTGTTTAATCTTACCTTCCTTTCTAATTTATAAGTATGTATTTGGATAGAGCTTGTAAAAAAGTTAGACTAGTATTACCTTATATCATAGAAACTGGGAATATTAATATCAGTCTTTAGACTGCTGGAATGTCTACTGTCTTTCAAGAATATTCTCAACATGCTAACTTAGCTTATTGACCATGGTCAATCAGGAAGAACTGCTCTATATTTACTATGACAAAACTAAAATCATTTTTGGCAAATATGTTTAAGATCTGTCTGATGACAGTAAACTATACCATGCAATGGTTTCCTCATTTAGAGGTCTGGGGCATCTTGTACTACTACCTTGCTTTTACAACTTACTAGGATATATATCTTTTCAAAATAAAAGTCACGCTGAGGTTCTTCTATAACCAAGGTGAAGTACAATGATCTCTCACCCTTCCAGCAAAAGTCATGTTTTCATGTTTTATGCATATTTCATTATGAACCTACCTTGAGCATTTGACCATATTCAAAGTTACTTTTGAAAAGTTTTACTGCTACATATGGTTGCTTCTGCTTATCTCCAACTTTTGTGCAAAACAGGAGTCAGGTAGTGTACCAATGATGATGATTATAATATGATAACCAATGATAAAGTGATAGCTAATATTTGAGCATTTGTTATTCAGTTATAAGGGTTCCAAGCACTTTGAAATATATTAACCCATTTATCTCCTAAAATAATCCTACGGCATAGATTCTAATATTAGCCCCATTTTACTGCTGAGGAAATGGGAGCACAGAGAGATTAAATAATCTGCCTAAACAAGGCAAAACAGCAAACCTAGCAAATGGCACAGTCAGGATATAAGTCTGGACAATGGGTTCAGAGCTTGAGCACTAAACCACCATAATTTTGCCACTTAATGACTGTCATCTAAAACACAGATAGTCTCCTTTCAAGCAACAACCAGACTATAGTCACATTAAGGGCTTCTTGGGACTAGATTTTGCTGCTTTATTAAATCAGGTCTCTATAGAAAAACTGCATGCCTGGACTCTGATTACTCGAGGTAGGTCTTCAGAGAATAACAACTGTATATTATACCCACTTATTTACTCATTTGCTTGTTTATTTTTTATGGAGAGCAATAAAAACATTAACCACAGAAAAATCTATTGTTATACAACATACCATTGTTATATAACATACCATTAAATATAAATGTCCATGAAATAAAGAGCCACTAAAATATTATTTCTATGGAAAGACTATCAAGATATTTTTCTCAATCATAAGAATGTTCCTTAATCTAAATTATCTAGTTTTAAGTCTATAGTAAGCTGGCTCAATTAACTTTATTAATTATAATCCTTTATTTTGGATCTTTTATTATAAACTAGCTTTAACCTTTTTAGTAGTAGGTAGAACACAAATGACAATTTTAAACTATTTTTTTATGATCCATTACATTTCAGAGAAATAAACCTCCTTTGACTTAAGTATCAGTGTGAAATCTTGAAAATACAGGTCTTATTATCCTTTACATATTTTATGCTATAGAAAAAAATCTTACCTGCTTCTCTTTTTCAAGTGACTTTTTCAGTTCACTCTGTTCCTTAAGTGCATTCTCCATCTGTACTTGAAGCTCTTGCTTTAATTCTTTGCAAGTTTTTTCCTAAAAAAATATCAAAACTCCATTATACAGAAGATATCTGTAATAAGTTTAAGAAGTTTGATTTATATGCTTAGTAAGATCCACACATGGAAATGCACTAGAATCATTGATGGTTTAGCATAGGACAGAATCATCCATTTGAGTTATAAAACAGTCAAATATTATCGCAGTAAAGGTAGACAGACGGAAAAAGGTTAAGAGCATCTATCACCAACCAGCAGTAGAA
This sequence comes from Spilogale gracilis, assembly GCA_004023965.1. NCBI lineage: Eukaryota > Metazoa > Chordata > Mammalia > Carnivora > Mephitidae > Spilogale > Spilogale gracilis. The sequence continues at coordinate 122,597 of PITA01003330.1, forward strand.
CACTTTGGAAACCACATTTTTATGTCACACAATTAATTACAATTAATTAACGTCTCATGCTCTTTTAAAAGTTGAATAACAAGAGGGGCACCCATTCAGTTCGTAGAGCAGGTGACTCCTTGATCTCGGGGTCCTGAATTTGAATCCCATGTTGGGCATGGAGCTACTTTAAAAAAAGTTCATAAAGACAGAATAACAATCTTTAAGAAAATGGAAAAATGGAAATTTTTGTAAAAGAAATAATTAAAACAATAAAGAACAATCACAAATTATTAAATATGTAATTTATATTGCATATATATTTATATATGCCATATATATAGAAATTCATATAAATAAACAATAAACACAACTTAAGAGGGAAGATGTACAGATAGGAGATGTTATCTCCAAACAGAAAGGAACATAAAAGTAACATGCTAATATCATATATTTTTTTGCTACTAAACACTTTCACTGACCTTCATATTGAAAATAAAAATATTTCTTTTTTTGAAGATTTATTTACTTACATGAGAGAAAGAGTAAGCATGAGCGGGGCAAGAAGCAAAGGGAGAAAAATTCAAGCAGACTCCACAGTGAGCCCAACACGGGGCTCAATTCCAGGACCCTGAGATTATGACCTGACCAACTGAGCCACCCAGGCACACTATGTGTTAAAATATTTCTGAGAATATATTCGCCATTAAGCATTTCCTGAAATGGTGTGACTTTTATTCCATATACTTTAAATATGTTTTATGGTATCTCTAAGACATGGCATAATCTAGAGTTTTAGAACATTCAGAACATTTAGAAAAAATTGGAAAGTTAATAGCACCAGAATTAAAACTCATCAAGATCTTTTGATTTTTTTTTTCTGTTTTTTTTTCAGGCAAGAGAATAATGTTTGAACCAGCAGCTACATTCTCTACTAAAATGTCTCTAAGGACAAGTAAGCAGCACTTTCCTCCAAATCCAGCATCGTACCAGCAATAGTCAAAAATGTATATCCAACTAAAAGTTTCCTGGGCCTCTGGAAATTTTACACGCAAACACCAATATCTTTTTCTCAGGTTAAGCAATCCCAATTCCTCTTCTCATAAGAATTATTTGAAATAATTTAAATGTAGGATAAAAAGTCAACAGTGGGTTAAGCAGAAAAAAACAGTATATTTTAAATTAAAATCACTTCTACCTAAGTAAACATAAACAACTAACCAAATCTAATATAGCAGCTTTTCCTTTCTGATTTTCCTTTTCAAATTCACTTTTGGAATTCTTCAAAGAATCAGAAACTTTTGATAAATTTTCTTTTGCTGCAGAAAGCTCTGTTATTAGAGTTTCTTTCTCCATCTTCACTTTTTGTAGTTTTGCTGCTGCTGTTTGAATTTTGTTATTCAATTCCTTGTGTTGCATCTTCATATCTTGACTTAAATTTTCAATTTCTTGTTTAAGGATTTTTTTTTCTTCCTCTTGCTTGGTAAGCATTTGCTTAATATTTTCAAGGGCTTCAGATTTTTTCTGTAGATCCAACTTTGTACTGGATAGTCTAAATATTTAAGAAACATTTTTTAAATTAATGCATAATTTACCATTCCTAATTTAGCATTAAAATTAGTAATTATTTTTAATTAATAACTGAGTTTTTAAACTTTCTTGTGTAGCTCAAAGTAAAAATAATAATTTAACGCCATAAAACTACGCAACTGAGAACAACTTAAATCTGACAGATAAAGATGATTTTCTTTAAGTCAAATCCAGTCTTGTCTATTGCAATGGATGCCCCCCAAAACTGTACATATAGCTGACCCTCAAGTCTACAACAACCAGAAAAGGTTTTCCATGTACCTTAAAGAATTTACTCATTGTGTTAGCACCCATGCATCTAGAATTTTTCCTCTTTCCTTGAATACATAAAACACATTATGCGTTTTCTAGATACTAAATTTCAAAACATGATTAATGCAGAAAAAAATAAAGTAAAAAAATAAAATATTCCACTTCAAACAGAAAAAAGACAAATATTTATTTTAATTCTAGATGCTAGCAGATTCTACAAGAGACTTGTTGTCATTTGTCCTTTAATGTAAGTTTTCTACACCTAAATGAATAAGCTACAAGAATAAGGAAATAAAGATATAGCTTCAAGAAAGTTAAAAATATCTATTTCATTTTGATAAAATGAAATTATGCACCAAAAAAAACACATATTAAAGATCAACCATTTTTAAAATAAAAATAAAACCAGATGCAAAGTAATATTTCTTGAATACATACTATTTCTGATATACTTTATAATAAATACAAATTTAGTAATGTGTTAAAGACAGGTTGTTAAAGATGTACTGGCCACATATTTGAAATTGGGTATTCATACAATACTAGAATTACATTTAAATTTCAAAATTTTTCAGCTTTTAGTGCCAGAAACTTACTTTTACTTAGATGAAATTGAGTGCATTCATAGGATACCATACCTCACTGATTTTCAAAGGTCTAAATAGAAATATCATTATCTTTTTCATATAGTTATAATTCCTATCAAGCAACCTCAAAATTAGGACTTGGTATATATTATTATGCTACTTAACTTTCCCATAAATAATTATTATAAAATCACAATTGTGTGAATCGAAGAAGGAAAAACAGAAATGAAGTCTTCCATTGTCACTGTAAAACTTTAATTTTAAAAAGGGTACTAGAGGAAGTCATAAATAAATCCACAATCATAGTTGGAAACTTAATACCCTTTTCTCAGAATTGACAAAACCACCAGAGGTGGGGCAGAAGGCCAGGATATAGAAGGTTAAACATTATCTGGAATGAATAAATCAAAGGAACAAAAAATACAAAATAGGAAACCTACTCAATGATATTGTAATAGAGCTTTCTGGTGATAGATGGTAACTACCATTGCAGTGAGCATAGCAGAACATATAGAGGTCCTGAATCACTATGTTGTACAGCTGAAATCAATGTAACACTGTGTCAACCATATTCAAACAAACAACAACAAAAATAACCCTTTTTTAAAAACACTATTAACCACCTTGACTAACTGATATTTATAGAACACTTTACCAACAGAGAATATACCTATGTGCACGTGGAAAATTAACCAAGATAAGCCATATACTAGGCAATAAATAAGACAGTTTGAAAAGTCCAAATTTTACAGAGTATGTTCTCTATTTACAATGGAACAGCTATCTAGAAAAGCTCTAAATATTTGGAAAGTAAATAACATACTTCTAAATACTCTAGGTATCAAAGAAAAAAAATCACAAAGCATATTAAAGTACAGTAATGAAATACATTGTAAGATGAGAGTTGGAGGGAGAGTTGGATGTACAGATTTAGGTGAGCCTTGAGAAAGGGGAAACTTTGGCCTGCTTTTTGGGCTGAGCCCTGGAATCAGAGGTAAGGTTTAGTCAAACCCAATGTGTTTACCCAGCCCATTTTTCCGAGGTGGTACAGTAGAAATGCAAAACATCACATAAAAAAAAGTTTCCATAAAGTACATAGGCAAAAAAGGCTGTAGTATTAAAAGGTTTCCCTACTTCAATATGATACAGAAGCCTCTGTATGAGTTCTGAACCATGAGATTAGAACATAGAGTAGAAATGGCACCGTTTACACTGAATCCATTAGAAATGCAAAGAACCTTTGGGCCCCCAGGGGCCTTGAGAAGAAGAATAAGAACCAGCTCAGAGGTGATCTTCATGGGCTGATGACTGGGTTCCAGAAGTGACAAATTACTAAGTGGAGATATAAGAGATCATATGTGTTCCCCAAACTATGATGCTAACAGTGAGAAGGAATTCCATTTAAGGTATACAATGCACCTCTATACCCTCACATTCAAAGTATCAGGACTTACTTCACCAGATGTGAAAACAAGAAATTTTTCATCATCACTCCCAAACAAGGACAAAACCATGAAGGTGTCGAACAACTTAATTATCATCAATCTGATGGGTTTTATTTCATTTCCCTGAAGGGTACCTTTCCCAGGCTCTCAGTTTCTATCTTTACTACTGAGAGTCAAAAAACCTTCAAACCCTTGACACAGAGTAAGTCTGTCAACTCAGTCAGAGAGGTCTATTAGGCATTTAAAGGCAAAGTCTATTGAAATGAGACTAGTCACAAGCCATCCTTTGAAAAAAATACACATAAATGGAGTGGAACTGATATTTACCCATCAAAATTCTAGTAAGTTATGTGTGACTGCAGATTTTATCGTAATACCCAACACAAGCATCAACATCAAAAACTAGCTAAGCAAGAGTCTAATTCTACCTTAGGAGTGAACAAAACATGTCCCATCTCAGCACTCTTATGAATATATGGGATATGTCTGGAGGCATATATGCCCTCTGCCCACAAGGACATCTGAAACTTCATATATCAATCCTAATATCTTCTAAACTAATCCACCCTTATACTCAGAGCTGTCATAAATAAGCCCATTAACCCCATAGTACAAATGGGAAAAGACAACCTTCTCAAAGTAATCTATTCCACCTATTGCAAAACTGTCATACTAAACTGATTTTACTAGACTACAACATGTAACTACCATCTGCAGAAACCTGACAAAAATACACAGCCACAGGGAAGTGTCCACATTAAAAAGCTATAAAAAGAAAAGCAAACTAACCCTGAAGTCTGAGGAAGAAAATACTAAAGAGAAGATGAGAAATAAATGAAATAGAAAATTGACAAAATCAGGGACCCCTGGCCGGTTCATTCAGTAAAGCATGTGACTCTTAATCTCGGGGTTGTGAATTTGAGCCCCACATTGGGCATAGAGCTTATAGAATAGAATAGAATAGAATAGAATAGAATAGAATAATTTTAAAAAATAAAGTTCTAAAATAAATAAGTAAAGTTCTAATCCTAAAAAAAAAGAAAATTGACAAAATCAAAAGTTTTTTTATAAATTGATAAACCCCAAATTAGATTCATCAAGAAAAAGATAGAGAACATAAATTATCACCATTAAGAATAATAAGACATCACTACAGATCCTACAGACCCTAAAAGTATAATGATTTTTTTCAACATTATACCAATAAATTTGAATTTTAGATTAAATGGAAAAATTCCTTCAAAGACTCAAATTACCAAAACTGGCTCAAGTAAAATATTAGAAAACAGTAATACCCCTGTATCTATTAAATTGAACTCTAAATTAAGAAACAATCCAGAGAGAACTTCAGGTCAGTTGGTTCATTGGTGAATTCAATAAAACATTTAGGAAATAAATCATATCCTTCACAAACTCTTTCAGAAAGGAGGGGAAGAAAGAAAACTGTCAATTTATTTTTAAGACCAACATAACCATAATTCTGAAACCATGAATATGATATTAAAGAACAATACAGACCAAGAGTCTCCATGAATGCATAGAAAAGTATTTTTTATTAATTTTTATTTTTTCATAACCCAGCCACCTATCCCTCCCCCCCACTCCCTAGAAACCCTCAGTTTGTTTCCTAAAATTAAGAGTCTCTTATGGTTGCATAGAAAATTCTAAACAAAGTATTACCAAGCCAAAAACAGCAATATATAAGAAGAATAATAGAGGATAATCAAGTGGGATTTATCCAAGGAAAGGAAGGTTGGTTTACTCTTTTAAAAAGCAATCAATGCAATTTACCATATTAACAAAATAAAGGAGGAAAACCATATGATCACATCAATAGATACAGAAAAAGAAGCTGATAAAACAAAATTTTAAGAAAACTAGTATAGTGGGTGTCTGGGTGACGCAGTGAGTTAAAGCCTCTGCCTTTGGCTCAGGTCATGATCTCAGGGTCCTGGGATTGAGGCCTGCATCAAGCTCTCTGCTCAGCAGGGAGCCTGCTTCCTCCTCCCTCTGTCTGCCTGTGATCTCTCTCTCTCTCAAATAAATAAATAAATAAGCAAATAAACAAATATTTAAAGGAAACTAGTATAGATAGGAATGCCCTCAATCTGATAAGGGAATCTAGAAAACAAAACAAAAAAAAACACAGCTAACCAAAAAAATTAATGATGAAATATTTCATGTTTCCAACTCACGGCTGGAACAATGGAGGGATATCCACCATCTTTTTATTCAAAAGTTCACTGGAGCTGTCAACTAACAGTAAATCAAGAAAAAAACAAAAAAGGCCTAGAGCCTGGGGAAAAAAAAAAGAAGTAAAACTGTTGCAAATTAATACCAAGACTGTTTACTTAGAATGTTCTAAAAACTCTACAAAACAAAAATGTGAATTTTAGCAAGGCTAGAGAGTAGTAAGTCAACATATAAGGCTCAATTGTCTTTTTATACTAGCCACACACAATCAGAAAATTTAAAAATCTGAAAAACATCAAATATTTAGGATTAAATTTAGCAAAAGATATTTAAGATTCCTATTTTAGGTGGTGCCTGAGTGGCTCAGTTGGTTAAACAACTGCCTTCAGCTCAGGTCATGATCCTGGAGACCTGGGATCGAGCCCCACATTGGGCTCCCTGCTCAGCAGGAAGCCTGCTTCTCCCTCTCTCACTCCCCCTGCTTGTGTTCCCTCTTTAGCTGTGTTTCTCTCTGTCAAAAAAAAATAAATAAAATCTTAAAAAAAAAATTCCTGTTTTAAAAACAACAAAATGTTAATCAAAAATATTAAAGAAGACATAAATATTAGAAAAATATCACATTCATGGATTAGAGGACTCAGTATTCTTAAACCATTAATTCTCCCTAAACTGAACTATAGATTCATTGCAATTCCAATCAAAACCCAATAACTTTGTTTATAGAAGTGGATAAGTTAATATTAAGATTTATATGGAAAAGCAAAAATTTATAAGAGTCAAAACAATCTTGAAAAAGAATTAAATTAGAGGGCTGATACAACCTGATAACAAGACCTATACCACAAAACTCCAAAAATCAACATAGGATGATACTGGTGTCAGAATACCATATAGACACAAAGACTAAGAGAACAGAATACAGCCCACAAATGAACCCACATATATTAGGTAAACTGCTTTGACAAAGGCACCAAAGGCCACTCATTGGGAGAAAAAGGTTTTATCAAAAAGTGGTATTAGAATAACTTAATGATCTATGGAAAAAAAGATGATCCTGGTCCCCCGTCTCATACCTCTCACAAAAATGAGTTCAAGGTAGATCTTAGATCTAAATGTAAAAACTGTGATTATAAAATTTCCAGAAGAAAAGAGAATTCTTCATAAACCCTAAGGATAGGCAGAAGTTTCTTAGAAAAGACACAAAACATTAAACAAATTCAACCAAAATTTAAAACTTCTTTTCACTGAAACACCACCAAAAAAATGTAAAGAAAGCTGCTAGGAAAAGTCTTGATAACCTATTTGTGTGTCTCCTTAGCTATCTAGCTATCTGGCAAAGGATTAGTACTTTCAATACATAAAGAACTACTATAAATCAATAATAAAAAGATCCAATGGGAAAAAAATTTTAATATGCAAAATAATTTGACACTTCACATATGAAGAAATGCAAATTAAGCCCACAATAAGATACCATTTCATAGTCAATAAAGAGCTAAAATGAAAGGACCAACAATACCAATACTGGCAAGGTTATGAACCATTGAAACATTCTCAGTAGGAGTATAAAATGGTACAGCCATTTTAGGAAAAGGTTTGGCAGTTTTTCATACAGTTAAACATATAGGTACCCCGCCATGACCCTGAACTTTCACAAAGATGCTTATTTAAGAATACTGACAGCATCTTTATTTGTAACAGGTAAAAACTGTAAACAACCAAAAAAATGCCACCAAAAAAAACCAAATTGTAGTATATTCATTCAGTGGAACGATATTTATTCAACTACATGGATGAATTTTTAAAATAGTACATTAAGTAAAAAAAAGCCAGTCATAAAAAAAAAAAAAACGCACACACTGTATGATTTCACTTCAAAAACACATAACAGCAATCTTTGGAGAGTGAAATCTGAACTGTGGTGTTTACAAGGTATTGACTAGGACACCTGAGAAAACTCCATGGGAAATAAAAAATGTTGTGGGGAAGGGGGTGCATTTTACTACACAGAGTATATACTTACTAAAATTCAAATTGTATATGTGAGATCTGTGCATTTAATGATATGTAAATTTTACTTCAATAATTTTTAAAATGGTACACTGATTCTAGTGTTTCTCTTGTGCTCATAAATACAGACAATCTGTCAAGATGCATCACAAAGCTAAAACAGACCATTTCTTATAAGAAAGTATGCATATGCTATTTGGTATAGTCCCTCAAAGCAGAAGCCTGATTGCTCTTGGGTGATATATTTGTTGGGTGATATATTTGTTGGGTGATATATTTGTTACTTTTACATTAATTTATTCAAGTCGGTGAACAACACAAAACAATTGCTTTAATTCAGAGAAATGAGTACCATATTACAGTTGAAAAGAAACTGGATGACCCAGATTTTCAGTCCTTTCTAGTGAAGGTAAATTTAACCAAATTATGATGGCTTTATTTTTCACTCATTCATAGTAATGTCAGAATTTATAGAATCTACATAAACATTTAATAAATCTTTAAGCCCTGCAATAGCAAAAATGAAACCATAAGATTTTAACAGTTTATAATCCTTTCCCTTAAAGTAGTTTAGCTTACATTTCTTTCTCCATTTCAAGTTGTTTACTCAATTCTGTGGCTCTAAGCTCTAAATCTGTATTCAGCTGTCTTTGCAGTTGTAGATCCTGCAAGGCTTGTTCCTTGCTTCCTTTAACTTCAAAAGTATCGGCTTCTAGTTTCTATGGAAGAAATATAATACAGTAACCATTTTAATGTCAATAATTATCCATCTATTATTAAATATAACATTTTTGTTTATACTCAAATTGGTGTTGATATAACACACAATAATAACCATAAAATATTTGTTATAATAAAAAACACATTTTCCATTCTGAAGCCATTCCTGAGTAAAGAAACTATTTATTTTGCAATCTTTCAGAGGACCTACCAGCAGGCTTTATACAGGACAGGCAGTCGCCAAGTTTCTACTTTTAAAAATTAACTCCGAAAAGGAGAATAAACTTAAAATAATTATGTCTATTACTTGAAAAAAAAGTTTTAACTCAAGTATGAAAAGACAAGGTAACAGGTTCATATGTGGCCCCCCTTAAAATATATTATCCTTTATAATCAGTGAACAACACTGATATAATTATAAATATTCAAAATTAAAATGGAGTTATCATGTCATCCTTCTTGTTAACACTTATTGATCCTAAATACTAAGTCAATTAAATTCTGGTTTTGCATCTTTAAATTCTTGGTTTAGAGACTGCTGTTCTTCATAGCAGTTTCTGTCTCATACACATACATATCATACATATAACTGTGTGTACTTTTACAAATTTACCAAATCAAGCTGTTAAGTATAAACTTTAAGTATTGATCAGCACTGAATTTTCTTACATAGTTGTAATAATTTTGTACCCTAAATATTTTATAAACCAATATAGGTACTATGGCTCTTATTCAACACTTAAACTGGATATTTGATGTAACTGTAAAATTTTATAACAAATAACTATATAAGACACATGGACTTCCTAAAATAATTACCAAGTGTTAAAGATCTGATAATCACAAGAGACACTACTGGTCCTAAATAACTTTGTAAAAGATAAAAAAAGAATTCTCATTAGATACTTTTCAGTAAAATGGTCTCTCCATTCTTTCCAAATGTTACAAAAAGTAATTTATCATTATTATTATTATCACTGGCCATAATGAAAAGAAAATGAAACCTATAAACAGATTTGTAAACATACAACATTCTTCCATGTTGTATCGGTGTTGATATATACATATACACATATACGTCCAATAGTTACACAGAAGTGTTTCATCTGATTGTGAAATATTTGTTTAATTGACAGTAGATACCATTTAAAGGACAAAGGGCTTAGGTCAAATCCTCTTCTGATAGGTTTAGTCATTTAACCTCTTCAGTAAAATAATGTTTTCACTTGGAATTATGTTAAAGAAAGAATTTACCACAGAATTTACCACAGAATAAACTTACTATTTACTTGAAATTTACCACAGAATAAACTTACTATTAAACTAAAAACAAAACCCAAAGGGTACAAATGTAAAGTTTAAAGAAGGAAGAGATCTGTCATATGTGAAATATATTGGAATAAGGAAGTAAGGAGATGGGAATGATGGAACAGAAGAGGCTTCCTAACAACAACAATAACAAAATGATAAGCTCTTATAATTACAAAGTAGATCCCTCATTTGTTGTTTCTTTGAAATAGTTACATATTACAAAAGAACCAGTATACATGTTAAAACTGCCATTTGTACAGGCAACCCATTAATGAAGAAATTAAAATTAAAAATAGAATTCAAAATTAAGACCTGAAAAATTACATGTAACTTGAAGTTTTATATGACTTCACCCTTGTTTTGCAAATTAAAAACCCTCAGTTCCTTCTATGTTATCAGTTTCCATTACTACAGCAGCAGATAATATAAGTAAATTCAGTATCTTTTACACAAACCTTAATTTGACCTTCTAATTCTTCATTTTTTTGTTCTAAAGAGAGGTGCTTCTCTTTATATTCTTTAAGGTGAATTTCCATCTGACTGCAATATTCTTGCTTATCCTGCAACTTGGCAGTGACCTGATCCAACTGAGTAGTGATCTTATTTAACTCCTGTAGAAAAGAACAATTGAAGAAAACTTTGGTAAGGTTTACTTTATTGTACGCCTAAATGTTTCATCAAAGTAAAGTTGAAAATTCTAATTTTATTTAAGAAACTATTGCAGTGGGGCGCCGGGGTGGCTCAGTTGGTTAAGTGACTGCCTTTGGCTCAAGTCATGATCCCAGAGACCCAGGATCAAGCCCCACATCGGGCTCCCTGCTGGGGGGTGGGGGAGGCGAGGAAGCCTGCTTCTCCCTCTCTCACTCCCCCTGCTGTGTTCCCTCTCTAGCTGTTTCTGTCAAATAAATGAATAAAATCTTAAAAAAAAAAAAAAGAAAGAAAGAAAGAAAGAAAGAAACTATTGCAGTAAGACTAGAAAGTAGTCTAATGCTGAGTCAAGGGTTATATTTAGCAGCACAAAGGACCTGAACTGAGATAGGTCTAGTCATTTTAACTTCTTTAGTAAAAGAGGTTACTCTTGAGAGAGAGGTTACTCTTTTACTCTTTTACTCATGAGATACTAAGTTTATATGCATAATCACTCAGTAACTTTTTCTAGGAAGAGCTATTTTAGGAGCCGAAAGATACAACAGAATATCAAATAGGACAATAATAAAATGACACTTTTATATTATAATTGTTTTCAATGTTCAAGATGCCAAAATATTTTCAAAAAATAACATTTAAAAATAGCAACCAGGGCGCCTGGGTGGCTCAGTTGGTTAAGCGACTGCCTTCGGCTCAGGTCAGATCCCGGAGACCCAGGATCGAGTCCCACATCGGGCTCCTGCTCAGCAGGAAGCCTGCTTCTCCCTCTCTCACTCTCCCTTCTTGTGTTCCCTCTCTGGCTGTGTTTCTCTCAGTCAAATAAATAAAATCTTAAAAAAAATAAAATAAAAATAAAAACAGCAACCACATCTATAAACTTGTTCATTTGTAGTATCTAAAACTGAAAGAACAAAATACAAATTACTAGTAAATCCATCACCCATAAATAATCACTGTTAATGTTTCGATAACTTTCCTTTTAGTCTTTTCTGTATCTTTTGATTTATATTTTTGAAACAGGAAGAAAATTTCACTTTACATACTGTTTTATTATAACCTTTATTTTAACATAACAATGCATCATGAAATTGTGATATTATTTTCTAAACTATCATTATGTTTGCATAAATTTCCATTGTTTAATCCAGACCATTTTTTAGCCAAATGTCTTATTTTAGATTCTTATCTGCTACTAAACTTTTTGCATTTTATTAACAGAAATGTAAACAGCATCCTAAAAGCTATGATTATTCCCTTAGGATAAAGAACTAAAAGTGAGCTAAAAAATGAAGAATCCTAAAGTTCTTGAAATATATTGCCAAACAGCTTTCCCTATGACCATTAAGAGGCTGAACTAACTTATACAACCACCAGCACTTTATGAAGGTGGCTTATTTTTCTACACCATCTCCAAATCTTTCAGTGTTAAACACACACATCTTACCTCAATAACGCCATATTCTATTATTATCTTAATCTACAATTGGTTCTTTTTTTCTTTCTTGTTTATTATAATTCCAGTCAAGTTAACATATAGTGTTATATTAGTTTCAGGTGTACAACAGTGTGATTCAGTAATTCTGTATTTTACTGTTTTATTCAGTGTTCATCAAGAAAAGCATATCCTTAGTATCCTTCATCTATTTCACTCATCCCTCATGAACCTGAACATTTGCTCACATATTTTTGATCATTTACTTAAATATTTTTGATCATTTACTTTTTTTGTAGGTTCCCTTAATTCCTATCTAAGTGCTAAATACCAAGGATATTAACCCTTCATCAGACACATTTCAGAAAATGCTTTATTCTAACAATGAATCTTGGAACACTGAAAAAATAAAATAAATTATTAAAAAAAGAAAATGTTTTATTCTTTTGCTATGTGCTTTCAAATTTTGTTAGTGATATTTCTGGCAGAAAAATTTTAAACTTTCATGTGATTATTCTTATTTCTTTTCATTATAGATTCTACCACTGACCTCATGCTCAGAAAGTACTTTACAGATGTATTTAGCAAAAATGTGAGTAAAAAGTTGCAGAACATACATACACAGTAATTCTATATGCATAAAAGAAAAACATCAGTATGTGCATATGCTCTGTGTGTATTTAAACACATGTGCACAAAAGAAAAATATCAGTATGTGTGTGTGCTCTGTACGTATATAAACACATACACATTTATCTGTTCAATGCTTACAGAACTCTAGATGGATACGCACCATACTTAAGAGCAAACATTTCATCTAAGGAAGAAAATGGGATTGAGGTGTAGGGTAAATATAAAAGACAAAGTCTTTATTTTGTTAATTTGATATATTACTATATTGCTAAAAAAAATTAGACCAACAACTAGTGTTACCTTGCAAATAAAATGCAAATTTTAAAAATTTCTATCTAGTGAAAAGTAAGAAAAATCTATTTACCTTGGCCCTAAAGTAGTAAGTTTTCATTCTATCAGAAGTATTGAGGAAAGGAACTTCTGCATTCCCTACAAGCCCTACTTATTCTTACCCCCAAGATAAAAGAGTAACTCCTACTGCAATGTATGCTCTTTTTCTGCTTCCAAGTGGTAAATATATCCAGGTCATGGCCCACATTACCTACTAAAAACAGATGTGAAAGTCTGTCCCTCATTTGCAATCACTGGCACTTGATGGAATGAAGCAATAATTCAACACTTAGGAGTAGATATTTCAACTCCACACCATGGTCTACACTAAGAAGTAATAAAATATTAAGTAGCCCAACCAGAGCTGCACACAAGTTTTACCAAAAATAAAAATGACACTTTTATCTTCATCTGTCTGCCTCCTGCATCTACCACTTAACTGGTTCTGAACTCAGGGAGAAATCAAAGGGAATAATTATGGACGTTGATCATGACATTAATAAAACTGAGTATCATTTTTATACATGTTTGCAATTAATTCATCTACCAAAACATTAGGTTATCAGATGAAACTGCATCAGGTTCACTTACCTGCTGTTTATCTTGTAATGCATTTTGGGCTGTGTCCAAATGATTCTGAAGATCTGCTCTCTGAGCAGTTTTTGCTGCTTCTGCTGATAGCAGTAATTCAGTTTTGGCTTTAATCTGTAAAAAAATTGATGAGTCATTTAATTTGTATTTAGTTCTCGATTTCCCCTTGCTTGAACATACACAGCTTTGGTCGCTAAAGTACTTTTAAAATTAAGTCTTTTGGCAAAAAACGTAAGGATTTAGACTTCGAAAAATAAGTATGTGATTATCCCTCCCACAGGAACATGTAGGAGAAAAGAATCCTAGTAATGCTTGGATAAATGGTGAAGTTTATCAGGACATATGTGATGATATACATGCCCCTACATGAAACCAAAATATTTCTCCCTTTCTCTTGAGAATCTCTCAAACTGGACAACCAAATATTGGGCTATCATATAACTCATATAAGAAATAATTATATTTTGAATAGGAAGAAATGTGTATCCTCTTCCTCCAAGTTAATAAGTACCCCTGTTACACTATTCTACATTTCTTATACATAAATAAAATCTTTTTTAAAAAGTATTAAACATAGAAATCTAATGCTATAATATCAAATGACTTTGAACTTCAAAGCTTTCTTTTCATAAAGAAAGAGAAAAGCAAAAAAATCTGGTGGTTTCAGAAGGTATAGTTTGACAGAAGGATAAAGAAAAAAAAGGCATGAAAGTTCAACAAACCATCTAGATACAACCTTTATTTAATTCCTATTCTCAATGTTTTTCCATTAATAAATAAGGCAGAGAGAGAGACAGGGTGGTACGATGAGGGGGGGGAGAAAGAGAGACATGAGAGAGAATGGTCTAAAATAGATATTTTATTCAGACAAACTCACATTAAATTGCATAATTCAATATTACCTGTATGTCAAGCTGGGAAACCTTCTCCTTGCTCTCATTTAACTGACTGGTCAATTCACTGACACTAGTTTCTAAGGAAAGAACGCGGTCTTGTGCAGCTCGAAGATGGGCTTTCTGCTCTTGCACTTGGTCATGCAAATTCTCCTGGGCTTGTTTATGGCTTTCTGACTGATTCTTCAACTTCTCTGTGAGTTGAGTTACCTATCATACAAGCAAGACTCTAATTATGAAGATCACAAATGATATAATAAGAATAAATAAATAAATAAATAAATTAATTAATTAATTAATTAATTAATTTAGGGCCCATAAAAATATTAAAATGGTCTACACTAGGTTACCTCATATTTTTAAGATAATTTATTCACATCCTTCCAAAAATAAGCAGTCTCTCAAACGTATAAGAAAACAATAATAAATTCAGTTTCCTATTATTTTTAAAACCATCTCTACTGAGCTATAATTTACATGAAATAAAATTCACCCAATTTAATGGCACAGCTTGAGATTTGATAAATCACACACTTATTTAACCACTGGCACAATCAGATGAAGAACATTTCAATTACCCCAAAATGTTTACTCATGCCTCTCTGCAGTCAGTACCCTCCACTCATCTCTAGCCCCAGACAATCACTAATCTAGGTAATAAGAGTTCCTTATATATTCTGAATATTTCTGAATTATCAGATATATGTACTGCAAATATTTTCTCCCAATATGTGCCTTGGCTTTTATTTTTGTAATGGTATCTTTTGAAAAGCAAACATTTTCAATTTAGATGAAATCCAATTCATCTGATGTTTCTTTGGTGTACCCTGCTTAGAGTTCACTGAGTTTTCTTTAATCTATGGGTTCATACTTTTAATCAAACTGAAATTTTTTTTCAGCCATTATTTCAATAACTATTTTTCTCCTCCCCACCCTCTGTCACATCAACTACATGTATGCTAGATTACATGATAATGTCCCACAGTCACTAAAGCAGAGGGTTTCGTTTTTTGAGTGTTTTTTTTTTCCCCAGCTTTTTTTTCTTTCTGTGGTTCATTTTGGAAAGTTTCAATTGCCTTTTCTTAATGTTCACTACTGTGCTTTCTACTTGGTTAATTTATTAAGCCCATATATGTGTGGGCATATATTTATATTTATATATGGAATTTATATATGACGTTCCATTTAATTCTCATCATTTTTCACTTCTATTTCCACTATTATAGTTTTTCCTTTATAGTAATAAGCACATTTTAAGAGCCATACATGTTTTCTTCTTTGGATTTCTAGTAATTTTTATATTTATGATAACATGTTATCTTCTTTTAAAAAGGTTTAATTTTGTTTCAACAGACAGTTAATATACATGCAGTTCCGCTGGATCATTTTGAAGCTGTTTTTATGCTTTGCTAGGTCAGGTATACACTAGCTTTTACCCTTGGGCTAGTTTAGCTTTATCCCAGGTGTGACATTTCCAGGGTTTCTAATAAATGTCCCCAAAGTGTTCAACCACATCTTTATTCTCTTCCTGGATTTGAATATCTCCCAGCCCTGATCACTTTTCAGTTTGCAGCTTTCTAATGACTGTTCATTGCCTGGCTTCATAAAATCCCACCATATGAATGCAAAGTTTAGCAGTCAACTAAAGGCTCAAGTGGATCCCTTATACAAATTTCTGGGACTGCTTCTCTCCATTGTTCCCTCCTCTCTGATATTCTGCCCTATAAATGTCAGGTGCCTCAACCTTTATGAACTTAAATATCTCACTCCTTAGTTCAGTGAGACCACTGAGCTTTCCTTGGATTCACCCAACTGCACCTCGGTTTGGAAAATGTCTCCAGGTCAAAAGCTGGAATGGTCAAAAGTTTTATTTCCTTTGCTTCTCTTCTCTCAAGAATCAAAGCCCTGCACTGCTTGTTGTACAATATCTGAAAACAGTGATTTTGCACTTTTTTTTCTACTGTTCTAGTCATTTATGGTGAAAGGACTAAATAGGTATCAGTTACTCCAACATGGTAGGAGGCAGAAGCACATAGATTTATTTATTCTTTTAAAAAGAATTAGAAAAGAGGCACTACCTATTGATATTTTGTTTTACTGTTTTCTCATTTAGATAATTATAACTCCCTTATTGGATAATTCTTCAAAAAAAGCAACTGTAAATTCTATATAAACAACTTACCAAAATTATTTTTAGCTCCGTATTCCAAAGATTTATCATGACCAAAATATAAGTAGTTGGTAAGCCCAGATATTAACCAATACATAGTAAAAACTAACACTTGATTAGTACCTTCAGTTTACAAATATGTTTTGTTATTCATTCTTTTCTCAAAACATCACTAAATTCCATGAAGCAAGAATGCATTATTAATAACATCTCTACTTTTCTAATGAGCTGACAAGGTAAAATCATTTGCTTATGGTCATACAGGTAATAAGTTACATGCTAGGACATGAACTGAGATTTTCTTTATCAAATCATGCTAACTTACTTTTACTATAATAGCAACCCATCTCTAAAGTAAATGAGATGATGGAATTTGTCAAAAAAAATCCATAATATTTAAAAAGTACTAAAAATAACCAGAATGAAGAGCCATTTACATAACACAGCTAGTAAGATTTAGAAAGACAAAAGTCAATTTAAGAAGTAGAATACATTTAACATGCTTACTTGCTCCTGCAAGGTATGGTTTTTTTCTTGTAATTGGTTAAGAACAGCAGTCTCTCCTTCACCAGCCTGAATTTTTGCATAAAGATCTTCTCTTTCTTTTTCTAGTAGGGAAATATTTTCTTTACTCTTCTGTAATAAGGCTTCAAGGTTCTGGATCTTTTGGTCCTTATCACCAATTTGACGTAGTACTTGTTCTAAATCATTCTGAAAAGAAGTGAAAACTACTACCTTAAGGATAGAGAACTTAAAAAGTTATTTTTCAAACACAAAATGATTGATAATACATTTTGCAACTCAAACTCTTACTCTTACATTTTTTAACTCCTCATGATATTTTAACATGGCAAATTTAATCAGAACTATAATAATATAAATTTATATTATTGGTAATAAAATAGAATTTAATTCCTTAAAAAACCGTCAATTAATCAGTTTCTTATTCTAACATTCGAATCTCACTACCCATTTTTCTTTTTCTTTAATCCATTGCAGACTCATGGAACTCTCCTTATTCTTTATCACACTAGGCACACTCCCACCGCAGGGCATTTGCACTGTTTCTTCTGTCTAGAATACCTTTCCCACAAAGTCACATGGCTCACTTCCTCTCCTTGAAATGTCTGCTCAAATGTCACCTACTCAATCAGGCCTACCCTGACCATTACATTTAAAACTGCAGTCTTTCAGGGCACCTGACTCAGTTGGTTGAGACCAGACTCTTGGTTTTGGCTCAGGCCGTGATCTTGGAGTCATGAGACTAAGCCCTGCATTGAGAATCTGCCTCAGCAAGGAGTTTGTCTCTCTCTCATCCACTGCTCCCTCCCTCCTCAAGTGTACTCATTCTCTGTCTATAAAATAAATCTTTAAAAAAATTAAAATATAAAATAAAATAAGATAAAAATAAAATAAAATTGCAGCCTCTCCCAATTCTCCTTCTCCTGAATATTTTTTCCCTTTCCATAGCACTTAACTTTTAACACACTAAGAAAATTACTTTTCATGTTTATTTATTTCCCTCTGCCTTCTCACTAGAATGTATGCTCCACAAAGGTAAGGACTTTTGTCTCTTTTACCCATTGATGTATCCAAGATACATACACTTTGAGATATTTGTTGAATGGACAGAAAAAATAAAGGACTGCATTCTTTTTTTTTTTTTTAATTGTTACTAATTTTTTTTTTCCCAGTGTTCCAAGATTCATTCCCCATTCCCCACACCCAGTGCTCCACGCTTTAGGTGTCCCCAGTACCCACCAACAGGCTCTCCCATCCCTCCACCCCCCTCCCTCCAAGTCCCTCAGTTTGTTTCTGTGTCCAAAGTCTCTGTTGTTTCATTTCCCTCCCTAGATTACCCTCGTTCCCATTTACTTTCCTTCTCCCACTGTCCTCCAGTTTGCCCCTCATGCACCGCAAGTAAGTGAAACCATGTGATACTTGACTTTCTCTTCTTGGCTTATTTCACTCAGCATAATCTCTTCCAGTCCAGTCCATGTTGCTACAAAAGTTGGATATTCATCCTTTCTGATGGAGGCATAGTATTCCATTGTATATATGT
>PITA01003331.1:0-141360 GCA_004023965.1 Spilogale gracilis
GAGAGAACACAAGTCGATATGTAACATATAAGCATACTAGAATACTTTTTATATATCCTTTTGCAATTGAAAAGAGTCTTTAGGATAAAAAGTTGCCTTCCCTTCAGAGTTGTAGGGATCAAATGAAAAAGATGGATGTGAAAATCTTCTGAGAATTGCGAAGTACTGAATAAATATGAGCTAACCATCATTAATATCATTAATTATTTAGAGGGAGGAATTATATGTTAAATAAGAGTGTAAATAGAAACCCTTTATTGAGCATCTGTTATGTATGAACACTTTTTGTGGGTGTGCATTGGAATATTTCCAGCTGTAAAGTCCTGATAATGTACAATGTCTTGAACAAAGAGGTAGGTATTTTCTGACATACCAAGAATTCCAGAGGTGCTCCTTTGTTCTTTCCATCTTGATTACAAGATGACTGCAGTGGTTAACCTTCACCTCCAAGTTCAAGGCAGGAAGCCATGGGGGTGAGCCGACAGTTCAGACTCAGCAGTCCTGTTTCATCAGGAAAGCAAAAGTACCCCCAATAACTCCCAGCAGAGTGTACCTGAATCTCATTGGCCAGAACAGGGCCACACAACCACCCCTAACAACAAAGGAGAGGCAGTGGGTGTCCTAGGTGCATATAAAACACGGTACTTGGGTGTGCCTGGGTGGCTTAGTCAGTTAAGCATCTGCCTTCCACTCGGGTCACGATCCTGGAGTCCTGGGATCTACCTCTGCCATGCCATGAGCTCCCTGCTAAGGGAGCTTCTCCCTCTCTGTCTGCCCTCCCTCTGCTCCTTCTCTCTCTCTCTCTCTCTCAAATAACTGAAATAAAATATTTTTTAAAAATAAAATAAAAGACAGTACTTGGCAGAGGAAAAGTGCTCAATACATGTTTTATGCGCCTCTGTGTGTGTATGTCCGTCTGTCTTCCTGTCTGTATCTTTGTGTGGTTATATATGTTTTCCATTTCTCCTAACAATCCTGTGAAGTAAGATCTATTATGAATGAGCCCTAAGGGCTGGTAATAGGCAGGCCTCAGGCCCAGTTCTTTCTGACCCCACTCTGAGGGCTCTTTCCATTGCCACACCATGTGCTCCCTCTCCACTAACCTGGTCCTTAGAGACATATCAGGCCCAAGTGGGCTTGACCAAGAGGGAAGGTGGCAAGGGATCCTCCCTAAAATAAGTTGGCGCCTTACCCTGGGCTGTACGGGGAGTAACCACGAAGTCAAGAGAAGAGGTTCCATAATGGCACGTGCTAGCCTCATGCCTCAGCCTGAGGGCAGCCACTTTGGAACAATCACACTGGGAGGCTCCACACCTGTGCCAATGATGCTGCCTTGCCCAGCACGCCCGTGGGATGCCCCTTTGCAAGTCAGGAAAAGACCTCAGTCATTACTGGCAAATTATACCTGGTTTCCGACCCTAACTCCAGCTGCAGCTCCTCATCTTGTTTACCAGGAGCTCCAGTGACTTATGACTATTGCCAAATCATTCTCCAAAGACAAAATTGTACAAGCCAGATACAAAAGCCCAGGTTGTCTGCTTCCCAGGCAAATTTTCAAATCGAATTACAGAAATGCTTACAGTAGCTGAAGCACTGTTGCAGTAAATATATCCTCCCCCCAGGTTGATATCTTGGAAGAAGACAACTCTGAGTTTGGCCATATACTTTCTGCTGTGTTTAAGAAAAATTACTCACAGGCACCTGGGTGGCTCAGTCTGCCTTTTGCTCAGGTCATGATCCCAGGGTCCTGGGATCGAGTCCTGTATCAGGCTCCTCGCTCAGAAGGGAGCCTGCTTCTCCCTCTGCCTGCTGCTCCCCCTGCTTGTGCTTTCTTTCTCTCTGTGAAGTAAATAGTCTTTTTTAAAAAATAAATATAATAAATAAATTTTTTAAAAAATCATTCACCTTTAGGATCATTGTGAGAAGATCACTGGACTTTGGTAAAGATACCAGTGGGATAATACTTAAGGTGGGTCAGGGCACTGGGACATGGGCCCACTCATGTATTGGTGGAATTATAAATGGTTTCACTTTCTCAGAGCAATTGTCATGAAGCATCAAGAACCTTCAAAGGCTTCAAACCAGTTGACCTAGAAATTCCCTTTCTAGGAATCTTTCTTAGGGAAATAGTCGAAGATGCAGACAAAGAGTTACATATACAGCTATTCATTTTATTTGCAAAATAGTAAAAAGAGGCAACTAACCCAAATGTCTCACAATGGGGAAATTGTGGTATATTCATTAAATGAATAATGCAGTCATTTAAAATGATGTTTTTGAGGGACAACTGGGTGGCTCAGTCGTTAAGCATTTGCCTTGGGCTCAGGTTGTGATTCCAGAGTCCCAGGATCGAGCCCCGCTTTGGGCTCCCTGTTCAGTGGAAAGCCTGCTTCTCCCTCTCTCACTCCCCCTGCTTGTGTTCCCTCTCTAACTGTGTTTCTCTCTGTCAAATAAATAAGTAAAATCTTTAAAAATAAATAAATAAAATGTCTTTGAAGAACGGTCAATGATGTTTAAAGATGTTCACAATAGAATAGGGTGACAAAATATGATACCAAAACTACATGCATTTTGTAGACCCATTTTTACTTTCTATATGCAAAAAAAAAAAAAGGCTCAAGATATACTCATTAATGCTATCAGTGCTGGAGCACCTGGATGGCCCAGGTGGTTGGGTGTCTGACTCGTGATCTCAGCTCAGGTCTTGATCTCAGGATCCTGGGCTAGACCCCCACCCTGGGCTCTACACTGGGTGTGGAACCTCCTTTAAAAAAAAAAAATCAAAGTCACCTATAATTTCATCACCCAGATAAAAGCACTGATAACGTTTTTTTAAAAGGAGGTTTTAGTGTGGAGCCCAACATGGGTCTTGAACTCGCAACCCTTAGATCAAGACCTGAGCCGAGTTCAGGATTGGACACCCAACCAACTGGGCCACCCAGGTGCCCTTAAATTTTCTTCATTATACTTTTATGTATATAACTTTCGATCATTGTAACTATTAGTACTAATTTTATGATTAGAAACATATATAATGAGAATTACTTTTTAAGAAAGAAAAGAAGGGGGTTTTACTAGGAGAGAAGAGTTCTGCCCCTGAGGAGCTGATGGTTTAATGGAGGAAATGAGACATGTACACAAATAAATTTATTACAAGGTAGTTAGGGGTATCATGGAGGTTTTACAAAGTATGGAGGGAAGGATTAGCTTGGCCTGTAGAGTTGAAGGTTGGTGAAAAGAGGTAACATTTGTGCAGGGTCTTGAAGGATGAATAGGAGTTCTCTAGGGCTTTGTAAATTGTTAAGCACTCTGTAAGTGTCAGTTAGTTTTTGGCCGTTGTTATTACTGTCAAAGCTTACCTCACATAAAGCTCTCCTTCTTGTCTCTTTCCCATGCTCCCTGAAGTCCAGGATCGCTGGGACAGGAAGCAGCAGCAGTTAAATAGTCACACATCAGTGCTCCAGCAAGTGAACTGAGGTGTAACCAGCTAAGGAGCAGATCCAGGACCAGAAGACATAAAATTATCCGGGAGCAGGGCTAGGAAGGTGCTGGTGGGTAAACAGTTTCCCCTTATTTGCCACCCCACAGAAAGGCTGGCTTTGCTTGGGGTCTCCACCCTGAATTATGGGACCATCTCCACCTGGGGGATGGTAAAAACTGAGAATGAGCATCACACACCAGCCCGTGATTTACATTGGCAGGAAATGTTGTGTCAGATGCCCTTACAGCCTCCAGACAAGGTGGAGTGGAAAGGAGGGATGTGGGCAAGGGACCAGGAAAGGTGGCAAGAGATGATTTGTTTGGGAGAAATCATCCAGGTTTGGAAAGGATTTGTAAATTACCTCATTTAATCCTACAGATCCCTTTCCCAATATTCCCATCCTATTGTCATCCTTATCTGCCTTCAGAGCCCAGCCCACTTCAGTTCTCTGAGCTATGCTTCAGGCATAACTTGTTGTTCAGCTTTATGAGAAAAAAGTCAGTGCCCACTGTGCACCTCACACTGTGCTTCTAGTTCCTTGCAGTATGCCCTCCTGTGTTTCCTTTTGTTTGTTTATTCATGCAACTAACATATATTCAACACCTACACCATTCCAGGCAATGTTCTAGATATTGTAATAAAGTGGAGAAAAAGACAGTCAAGATCTACTGTTCTCATGGACCTGTCATTCTAGTGGGGGAGACAAATAAGAAAATATCAAGTCAAGAAGAAGGCAGCTTTGGGAATATCTGAGGGAAGAACTTTCCATACAAAGAAAGCAGCTCAGGGCACCTGGGTGGCTCAGTCGTTAAGCATCTGCCTTTGGCTCTGGTCTTGATCCCAGAGTCCTGGGATTGAGCCCTGCATCAGGCTCCCTGCTCTGCAGGAAGCTTGCTTCTCCCTCTTCTACTCCCCCTGCTTGTGTTCCCTCTCTGGCTGTCTCTCTCTGTCAAATAAATAAAATCTTTAAAAAAAAACAAGGAAGAAAGGAAGGAAAAGGAAAGGAAAGAAATAAGCAGCTGGTTCCAAGATCCAAGGTGAAAACCTTTGTTTGGGGCACCTGGGTGGCTAAGTGGGTTAAAGCCTCTGCCTTCGGCTCAGGTCATGATCTCAGGGTCCTGGGATCGAGGCCCGCGTCGGGCTCTCTGCTCAGCGGGGAGCCTGTTTCCTCTGCTCTCTCTGCCTACTTGTGATCTCCCTCTCTGTCAAATAAATAAATAAAATCTAAAAAAAAAAAAAGAAAAAGAAAACCTTTGTTTGCTCTAGGAACAAAACAAGAGTAACTGGCATTGTGTATAGAATGCTTTCTCTTGCTTATCTGCAAATGAAGACCTTTTATCTTTTAGGACTTGGCTCAAGCATCACCTGTTTAGGTAAATGTATCCTGACTTCAGAGGTCGAAGTCACTGTCTCCTTTCCTTCCCGTTGTCACTGAGTACGCTTTGTCAGCATACCTATAACAATCTGCCCTTCCTTCCATACTATAGTGTTGCTACCTCCCCATGGACCTCAGTCTCATCAAGGGCAGAGCTTCCTGTCTAAACTCCTAATGCCCAGCACGGAGCCTGGCACAGAGCCTGCGATCAGGGAACATTTATCTG
The DNA here is from genome assembly GCA_004023965.1 of Spilogale gracilis. Taxonomy (NCBI): domain Eukaryota; kingdom Metazoa; phylum Chordata; class Mammalia; order Carnivora; family Mephitidae; genus Spilogale; species Spilogale gracilis. The sequence continues at coordinate 5,083 of PITA01003331.1, forward strand.
TTCCTTGAGTAAATGAGCTCTCACACGGTCCTCTATCAGAACCTCTCTGGTAACACTCAGAATTACCAACCACTTACCGATCAGTGCCAGGGCCTGTGCTGGGGACTTTCAACTCTGCTCCTACAAGGCTTATGACTGCCATGTGCATTAAGTGTTATTATCCTATTTTGTAGTGAAAACTCTGAGTATCAAACTGACTTTTTTTTAAAAGATTTTATTTGTTCAGTTGTTGGAGAGAGAGAGCGCGCACACACAAACAGGGGGAGCTGCAGGCAGAGGGAGAGGGAGAAGCAAGCAGGGATCCCAGGACCCTGAGGTCACAACTTGAGTCGAAGGTGGACGCTTAATCAATGGAACCACCCAGGCGCCCCCCAAAGTGACTTCTGAGGAGGCTCAGTAATAAGACTCAGAGCTAGTCAAACACAAGTTCTCTTGATGCCAGACCCCAAAGCTTCACCTTCTATGTGATGTGTTCACCATGTAGGGGTTCATCTGTGGACCTGCCCTCTCTTTTCTTCTAGATGACCATTTCCTTGACACAATGGTCTGTACTTCACTCCCTTCTATATTCCTCCCACTACCAGAACAGTATTATATATTTCGTACCTACTCAGTCCATGTGTCTTAAATCTTCAAGAGGTGGAAAACAAAGAATGAATGTATGAATGAATGTTTCACCCAAAGTGAACCAGCCTCTAATATGGTAATGGGCTGGAGGGGGGGGCGTTTCTGAGGGAGGGAGCCTTTCGAGATACCTCTGCGCCCATCTAGGAAAGTCGAGCATGCTGTCTCTGCTCTCAAGCACTCATTTCTTAGAAATCACACCTTTTCCTCAGTTATACATCTCAGCAGGCAGGCTGGGGTACAGAGAGGAACATGCCTGGCTTCCACTGAGTTGGGAAAATGAGGTTAGATTTCGATTCAGATAGTTATTTGTGTTTTCTGGGTCTGCACGGTCAATAAATTTTCAACGAGCAGTGATTCTGTTCCTCATCTTTCACGGCTTTATGGGACTTCAGGGAATGAAAGCATAACATCCTGCTTTTTCATAAGTTCCCTGGCTGCTACCCTGGCACCAATTAAAGATACGTCTATGCAATTAATCAAGACCAATTGGGAAGCCTTCTGGCGCTGCCCCTCTGATGTGCTGCCTGTGGCACATACAGTAGTTCCTCAGCCGTGGTGATGGAGCCAGGCACAGAGGAGCTTTTGATGAACTGGCTGTGCTGGCCCCAAGTGTTAACTATGTCATCCGACATGCCTCACGAGGCTCCCAACTCGATCCGTGTGAGCGCAGCAGCCCCGCAGTCTGGAGGAGGCTCTGCTTCCGCAGCCAGCCTGGGAAGGGGCCGCACGTGCAGGGCACACCCTCTCTCATGTCAGCCGGAGTCCTGGAGGCCTCTAGTGTTGGAGCTGGGAGTCGTCCACGGGGAAGGGGCTGGGCGCTGCGGGCCAGGCTCTGCACTGGGCACGGGTGGCAGTGTGGCCCGATTTAAACTTTACGCTCAGCCTCCTCGTTTGGCAGGCGTGGAAACCGAGACCCAGCAAAAGTGTGGGGTTTGCCAAAGACCTGAGGCTTCGGGCGGGGAAAGAAAGAAAGGAACAGGCATGGCCCTTACCCTTGAGGATAAACAGATAAACATGCACGAGGGGAACAACAGGAGAAGAGCCTCTGTCCTCGTCACTTCTACGGTAGCAAGAGCATGGGATTTGGAGTCAACAGATCTGGGTTTGAGTCCCAGCTCTACTTTGAGTTGATGGAATCTTGAACAAATCACTTCGTTTTTCTGAGCCTTGGTTTTCTCTGCTGTAACATCAGGACAAGCCAGATGCTGCCACCCAGCCTACTTCCTAGAGTCCTGGCAAGACCCAGCAGAGTTAATGGGTGTGAAAGTCTAAATAAGTAAGAGTCTCTGCACCTGTTAGCTATTATACATATTATCCCCCGCCCCCTCAGGATCCCTGGCCGAAATTGCTGGAATACAGATCCACAGATAGTTTTAACCCTCTTCCTCTTCCTGCCCCTTTCAAAATGCACAGGAGAGAAATGGATATAAAACCAGTGGGTCATCTGTCCATCACCTTGACAGCTTTCCCAGAGAATCCACAACCTAGAAAGTAGAACTCAGCCATTGTCATTAACGTCATTCCACACATCGACTGAGCACCTTCCATGTGCCAGAGGTTGGCCACGCGATGTGAGGAGTAGACTTGGGTAAGACGATTTCCTTGGCCACCTTCAGAGGCTCCGCATTTAGTGGGAGAAACAGATGTGGACATGATTAACTATAAGACACTTCAGAAAAATATAGTTGCCATAGGCAAGGTATAAGTCAAGCCCTGCGGGAGCCAGAGGAGGGAACGATTCATTCCCCAAAGGGAAACTGGGGAAAGTTTCATCAAGGAAGTGGTATGAAAGGATGGGCAGGGTTTAACTCTCTCAGGAATCATAAGAAAGGGCACTCCAGACTGAGAGCACAGCACAGGCAAATGCTTGGAATTGTCAAAGGACTGGTGGTCTAGAGGTCACAGTGAAATCAACTGAGGTATGGAATGTAAGCATGAACAACAACAAAAATCACTGGGTCCCAGCTCTAAAACCCAGCCATGCATATTGCTATCTCACTGCTCTTTTTGCCAGCTGGGGTCAGCTTGGCCTCTGTCCCCCAGTCTGGAGACTCTCATGCTAGCCCTTCCTCCAGCAAGGCAGAATCTAACCCTCAGCCAGGAGAGCCCACTGTAAAGGAACCGGGAACTGCAACAGCCATCAGAGGCAAAGAGGCTGGGGCTGGAGAGTGCTGGCACAGCTACCCTTCCCAGCTCAGGGAAAAACTCCTTGCGATGTAGCAATGACACCAACATCTAGAGCATGATGGCAAAGACCCAAAGCGCCTTGGCATGAGTCACACACTAAGTTGTTCTCCTTCCCTCCTTTGTCCAGAAGAAGCCAGCTCCTTCTTTTAGGGGTGCTGCCGGCAAAATGGCTTGGAGGGCTTGGGGCTGCAGGTAGATTTGAAGGCATGGCTGTGGGTCCATCCCAGGGGCTCATATTTTCTCAGTATTTCCATCTTTCATTGTAAATTGGATTTTATTGTGCAAATAATATAATGATAATAACAGAAACCCCCCAAATAAGAGAAAGCAGAAAGAGCACCCATTCACACATTATCTGTTTTCATTTCTCCTTGCCCTTTCCTGCCGGTGTTGGTCATGTAAATTTTTTTGGAGGGGGGGCTGCTTTCGTCACTGATACAATTACATATTCTATTTTTATTGCTCAGCATTAAAGTATCACACAGCTTTTTTCCATTTTGCTACTTATTGCCAATGCTTGGTGTCTACACAGGCTTGGTCCGGTTTCCCCAAGACTAAAGGCAGATGCCTGGGGCTTGTAGATAACATTTTTGTTATGACAATGGGCATCGTGGTTCAGAGGAAAAATATTGGCTGCTCTGTGATCACATAGACGTAGATTTGAATCTCAGCCCCTTACCTCAAAACCAGATGAACTGAGCAGATCACTGCCTCTCTTGGCACCTCTCGTGCTTGTCTGCAAAATGGGGATGGTATTTAGTACCATCTCATAGGATTGCTGTGAGGATGTAATGAGATACCGAAAGGGAAATGGCCCGTGAATGGTAGCTCCCCTCCCTTTCCCCTTGCTGGGGCTTGCTGGATACGGGGTCCACTCTGCTTCCACCCTTCCTCTCTTGCCCACATTGGACCTTACTCCCTTCCCCGGACCCCCCAGGCCTCCTGGGCTAGCCCATCTAAATTCTGCCATACCAAGTCTGCCTATTTATTATTCACTGGGTGAATGCACCATCTTTTACTTAAGTATGCTCCTTTGAGGGAAACAATGACTGTTTTCCAGTTTTTCACTATTTCCAATAATGATGCAATAAGTATCTTTATGAATATTGCTCCTTTCATCCTTTATCCTTCATCCTTTAAAACGTAGTCTCTTAGGGACAATCTCTAGGACCTCACTAGGACAGAGATTAGAATCATTTTAATGGCTTCTGATAGATATTTCCAAATTATTGTTCAGAAGCTTTGTGTCTTTTTTTTTTTAAGATTTTATTTATTTATTTATTTGACAGAGAGAGAGATCACAAGCAGGCAGAGAGAAAAAAGGAAGCAGGCTCCCCGCAAAGCAGAGCCTGATGTAGGCCTCTATCCCAGGACCCTGAGATCATGACCTGAGCTGAAGGCAGAGGCTTTAACCCACTGAGCCATCTAGGCGCCCAGCTTTGTGTCTTTTACTGTGCCACCAACTCAAGGGAGAGGACCAGATGGACTATATTGTAGGCTCTTGGGCTTTCCACAAGCTGTTGGTCCTGTTTTATTTCCCACTATTTTCTCCCCCAACCTGCCTCCCATACTGCAGCCACATGGGATGACTCACCAACACCCCCCCGCCATGATTTTCCTATGCTTTTGTTCCTTTGTACTTCCTATCATCCTCCATCACCCTCACCAGAGAATGTCCTTTCCTTAACGGGCCTTCTCACCATACAGTTCACCCTTTATGGAACTGGAAGCTTTTATACTATCTTCAAGACCCAGCTTAAGTACCCCTTTCTCTCTGAACTAGTTCCAGTTCTCCCAAGCAGAATTAGTCACTCTCGTAATATTGTGGTACCTGGAGGGACTTTTGGCATCCAAGTGCTCCCCAAGAAATAGTCATTCTGTAACCCTAACTCTATGCCCAACTCTGTGTGATTCTCTTCCCTCTCCCCCCTCTCACTGTCTGTACCACGAGTTACCAAGTAATGCCAATTCATCACCTAATCATAATGTTGGATCCACACATCTCTCATTGCCATCACTGTTGGCCATAACTGCTGATCAGGATTCCTGCATCAGTCTCCCAAGAGAAAAAAAAGAAAAGAGTAATATGTACACAGTTCAAAAGTCAAGTTTTCTCTTAGGCTTATAATAAAAAACAATAGATTCCTGTCCATGCCTCCCCACACCAAGTCCTACACCTCAGAGTCAGTTTTATTTCTTCCAGCCTTTTGCATTTACTTCCATTCTCCAAATAATATACCTAGAACTGCTGCTTTGTGATTTTTAAGTTCATACATTACCTACAGACTTTGAGCAATGGAAGATTTCTCTAACACCATTTCCCTGTTCCATCTTCTGATATAATTGTATTACAGTTTTTGGTTAAATCATCATATGGTGCTTACATATTGTGACCAGAAGTATCATTGAAATATTTGCCTCTGAGACACCAGCATTCCCTCCAGGACTATTATCTCTCCTAGTGAAGTCAGAGCCTGTTGGGGGAAGGCAGAATCCTTGGGGACAGGGGCTGATGTGTGGGAGGTGGGGCAGGCCAGCCATTGGCTGGCAGCCTGATGTCTCTGGATGGTTCCCACATATGGCTGGCTCCGTGGGCCCAGGGAGATATAGCAAACAGGGCTGAGGAAAACCTTCTGGGGGATAAAAGGGAGTGCCCAGAAGGGGCTGGAGGCTACTTATTGGCACAAACACTTACTGATCCAAAGAGATGCTGGCCTTTCCAGCAGGTTTCTGGAGCCCCTGGCTATGCCAGGTATTGTCTCTTTAGTTGCTGGATCCTGTAAAGGTACAGGGAATTCTAACACAGGGAGCTAGGGCAATTGGAGCTATAGCAGTGGGGTACTCGGGGAGCTTGGAGTAGTTATTATTTACCAAACAGTATGAAAAATGTCAATGGCTCATAAAGTCTAAAATATGCCTTGTTGGTCCTGATTATGATGATATAAATATTATTCACAACCAAGCCATGTAGGGCTTTGTGATTATATTTCCATTTTTGTTAAATTTTAGTTTTTCCTAGACTTAATAATTGCCTTGTTGTTTTGCTTAGTCTCACTATACTCATCTTCTCCCAAACTCTTTGATATAATAATACAATGGTCAAGCCATCAAGTAATTTCTTGCTTCCAGCTTTATCCCAGGCACTGTGCTAAGCACTAGGGATTCAACTAGGAACAAGACAGACATGGTTCCTACTTTTACTGAGTTTATAGTCTAGCAAGGGATCAGATACAAGTACTTATACTTGTTTTTTTTAAGTGTCACAATGGGAGCAGAATGAGTTCTATGGAAACACAGAGAAAAATGGATGGAAACCATTCATTCAGACAACATACATTTACTGAATTTCTCTTACATGCCAGGATGTGTTCTAAATGCTGAGAACACAGCACCAAACAACACAGAAAAGGCCCCTACCTTCCTTGAGCTTACATTCTATGAGACAAGACAGATAATAAACACAGAAGATACTTTTCAGTAGAAACAAGGACTATAAAATAAACAGGGGGCTTGATGGGGAATGACTATAGCAGGACATCAGGAAGATTAAGCCATTTTATTTTTTTGACAGAGAGAAACACAGTCAGAGAGGGAACACAAGCAGGGGGAGTGAGAGAGGGAGAAGCAGGCCTCTCGCCGAGCAGGAAGCCCGATGTGGGACTCGATCCCAGGTCTCCGGGATCATGACCTGAGCCGAAGGCAGCTGCTCAACCAACTGAGCCACCCAGGCGCCCCTGAGATTAAGCCATTTTAAGCAGATTGGCAAGGTCATCGAAAGTCTTTCTGAGGAGGTAACAACTGACCTGATGTTTGAAGGATGAGTATAGCCAACTATGCGAATAAGGAAAGGCACGTCTAGACAGAGGGAACAGTATCTTCAACATTGGAGGAGGAGCAAGAGATTAAGGTTTCTGAACAGAATTGAAAGTAGTTCCATATGGCTGGGACATACAGGGCGGGAGAATTTGCTAGAGATAAGTGAATGCATCTGAGCTACAGAGTGGAAGCCCTGCCATGCTTAGTTATATCATTGATAAAAATCCCTCTGGTGCAGTTATTTGTCTTAAAATATATTCCCACCCTCTTTGCTCTCTGTAGTATTATAAGACATATGGACACTTGCAAATTACATTTTTTTTTTTTAGACTCTCTTACCAGATGGAAGGCATTGGCAGGAGACTGAAGGGTGCGTGGAAGGAAGAAGCCATTGTTTCGTCCTGCTTTTTTATGGTGTCTCCAGCAGCAGCAGCACCAAGTACAGGTTCTTGGGTTCCTTCTCAACAGCAGCACCCCTAACAGATCAGTACCTACTATGGGCCAGCCTTTATCCAGGATGACAGCACCTTTGTAATCTCCTTTTTTCTCTTCTAACTCTTCTAAGCCCTTCCTTCCTTGCTTTACTCCCATGTACCCAACATCTCTGTAAACAATTGCCTGCTTTAAATCCCTTTCTGCTTCAAATAATCTACGGTAGTACCGTCCTATAGAATGTCCTGTGATGACAGAAATGTCCTAATGTGCGGGCCAATACAGTATCTACTAACCATATATGGGTAGTGAGCTCTTGAAATGTGGCTAGTGTGACTGAGAAACTGACTTTTTAATTGCATTTAATTTTCGTAATTTAATATAAATAGCCACATATGGCCAATGGCTACTGCACCGGACAACACAGATCTAGGATGATTTGTTTTTTCTTTTCATGGGACTCTAGCTGATACAGTAGTTGATATGGAAAGTGGTTGTGGGAAACTGACCTTCAAAGAGAGTATGCTGGGCTTGTTATATGACCTGCTTGGGCTTGAATTCAGCAATGACCTCGCTGCCAGTAGAAAACAGGATACTTGGGTGCCTGGATGGCTCAGTCTGTTTGTGTCTGCCTTTGGCTCAGGTCATGATCATCCCAGGGTCTTGGGATCAAGCCCTGTATCAGGCTCTCTGCTCGGTGGGGAGCCTGCTTCTCCCTCTGTCTCTGCCAGCCACTCTGCCTACTTGTGCTCTCGCTATCTCTATCAAATAAAGAAAGAAAATCTTAAAAAAAGGAAAACAGGATATTGGGTCTGGGAAGAGCTCCCACCTCATGGAAGATGGCAAGGAATAATAGGACTCTAGGTTGGCTTGCCACACTCTATAAGTGTTGAAGGTAAGAAAACAAGATGCAGCAGACTGGAAAAAGACAGTTTATTGCCAACAGCAGGGGCAACAGCATGGCTGGTCTCCTTGCCCCCAAATCCCATGGGGGCAGTGCAGTGCACCCAGATGGCAGATACCCATACAGTGCAGTTGCACCATAGCCGAGGAACCCTGGGCCAAGGGCTCAGAACCTTTTATAACAAGCAGCCAACAAGCCAGTCTCCTTCCCCTGGGGAGTGAAGAGTTATACAATAGTCATGTTATGATCACCTTGAGCTACTTAACTGCCTTTGAGACTAGTTACAGAAATGACTCAGGAACAGAATATGGTTAAGTCTTAGAGTTTGGTACACTCAACAAGGATGCATAGGGACACCTGGGATCCCGGGTGGACTGCCTCCTTCAATAACTAGTAATCGATGGCATGCAATGGCACAAGAGTTACTTAGAAACTATACCTGTGAATTCCTGGAATGATAAGCTTATGGAAAAGCAAGTCTTTCGTAGCTCAAGGTGCTGCTGAAATGGACTGTTATGGTAGGAATTGTGACTACAAGGATTTTAAGGTGGGTTGGATGCTTCTGACTATACTGGAAGAAAATTACAAGCTCAGAATTCTAAACTCTCAGTTCTATGTACATTCTGTGAAACTAAGAGCTTCTACTGTGGCTTTAAGATAATTATTTATGTATTATAGCTTCAGGACCAATATAATTGAAAATAACACCCAAGCTTTGATACTGTACCTATAGATTTATAATGTTAAAATTCCAAGTTCCCAAGTATCTTATATGAAAGTTAAGGCATGAATGGGGAGGAATGGGACCCTGGGACCTGGATTGGAAACATTTGGTTTGATGTAGACAAATAGGAGGATCTGAATAACTAAATCCTTGGGATCCAGAAAAATAGAAAAGAAGCTTATGGGTCTTTTTTCTATCTAATTTCTTGGGGGAAGCATGGAAGTATGATCAAGTTCTTAAAAAAAATCCTTACATACAGAAGTATGTGTGTGTGTGTGGTGAGAGAGAAAGAGGAGGAACAGAGAGCACACTTGTGCATAAAAGCACCTATACCCCACTAAGCCCATTCAGCGCCCCTGTGTTTGAAGACGGAATATAAAAATTCAAAGCACTTTCCAAATCAAATGAATCTAGGGTTCCTCTGTCTTCCAAATCACTTTGACTCTATGTCCAGCCCTGCCTGTAAGTATACTAAAGGCAAGGAAGGTCCATGTGGAAACACAAAATTCCCCATCATAAATCTTTCAGCTTTAGGAGCATTCATAGCCTCTTGCCAAGTCCAATTCCAGTCTTCCTCTTGGGAGCCTATATTTCCCCTCTCCCATTTATCCCACACTTTTATTGTTTGCTTATTGAAATGCTCCACTTGCTGGAAGTCTCCCAAGGAAGTAAGCCATCATGCTACTTTGTTGTGATTGGGATTCTGGGGGTGCAGAGGGAGGGTGAATGATTCTGTGGTGCCACTGGGGCTCCACACAACACCAATGGCAACTTCATTGGAAATTGCATAACTCCCCTCCATTGATAAGACTTCAGTGTAGTGATAACACTTTAACACTCTCCTCACCTGAAGGTAGAGAAATGAATAAATTGGGGGCCTCTGCCCTCCACTCATGGTCTTATAATCTAGTGGTAAAGATAAAGTAAAAGACAGTTATGACCCAGCAGTGATAGAAATGCAGTGGAAGAAATAAGTACCAAATGCTTCAAGATTGTTTGAGCTGTGGGTAGGAGGTGGAGAAAGAGATGTTTTCCTGAATCCCATCCTGAAGGATGAGGAGGAGTTTCCAGGTAAGTATGGGAGTAGGGCTGGCATTGATCCTGCCAGAGGAAGTAGCAAAAGCAAAGGCTTGGGGAGGACAGACAGTGTCTTTCTAGGAACAGTAGGTCATTCCAAGTGACCAGTGAAGAGAATCTGAAGAGAAAGTGATGAAAGATGAGGCTGGCTAGGAGAGCAGGGTCATCTGTTGCAAAAGCTTTAAGTGCATGAGTGACATGGTCAGCTTTATCTATCAGAAATGTCATTCTAAAGGATGACCTTGGGACACGGAAACTAGTCAGGAGGCTGCTGCATTACTCCAAGAGATGTTGGGGGTCTACAACAGGGTGGTGATAGTAGGAAGAGAGGACGATATAACAATTTCAGGGTTATTTAAAAGGTAGAATTGACAGACCTTATTAACCTATTGGATATGAGGAGTGAGGGGAAGGGCAGAGTCAAGGGTGAGCTCAGGTTTATGGTCTGGCTAGCTGGATGTACTCCTAAGTATGAACCAATGGGAGGTTCAAGCAAGTGCTTTAGGAACTCAGAGGATAGAGAGACCACTGTGGGGAGGGATGTGCGAGGTGTGATCAGTGAGGGCCTCTGACTTCAGAGAGGACGTTAAATGAGTAGATTAAGAGAGAAAGATGGGCCAGTAGAAGAGCATGGGGCTCTGGAACCAGAGATACCAGGGTTCAAATTCCTGCTCTATCACACACGCCGTGTAAATTGGATCAAGTTCTTATTCTCTGAACCTCAGTATCATCATGTGTAAAAATAGGGTAAGGCTGATTTCTACCTCTACTGGGAAAACTTAATTTGTTTTTTTGTGTGTGTGTGTGTTTTAAGATTTTATTTATTTGACAGAGAGAAACACAGCCAGAGAGGGAACACAAGCAGGGGGAGCGAGAGAGGGAGAAGCAGGCCTCCGCCGAGCAGGGAGCCTGATGCGGGACTCGATCCCAGGTCTCCGGGATCATGCCCCAAGCTGAAGGCAGTTGCCCAACCAACTAAGCCACCCAGGCGCCCCTGGGAAAACTTATTTGTAAAAGTGTAAGCATTTGGTCATCCTTACCCAAACTCTATGAAATAGATATTATCATCCCTATTTTACAGCTGAGGAAAATGATACTCAAAGAGAGATAAAGAGCTTTACCTAAGGTCACAGTGCTAGTAAATGGTAGAGCTGGGATGGGAACCTGGATCTGACAAAACTATAGTCCTAGGTGCTGTGGAGAAGTGAAGGAGGCTATAGACGATTCCTGCCCATCAATCTCCCATCCTAAGTTGAGGACTCAAAGGCCAAGAAGTGACATCTACTTTTGGATGAGTCCTTGGTCTTAGGCCATCAAATTCCTTCTGTAGGGGAGGCATGATTGAGTCTAGTGCCCTCTAGGGGCAAGAGCACCAGGAGAGTAGGCCCTAAGGATTCCTAGCAGGAATCCTTGTCTTACTGGGTCTCCTGAAACCGAGAAACGATTGGGAGGGGGCAACCATTCCTGACAGATTAGGGTCTGGCAAATTGATACAACCACAACTATAGAACATGAAGTAGGAACTACTTCTAGTATTCCTGCTTTTGACTTGCAGGCTGAGGTTAACCTTAAGAACCTGGTCTTTGTTGGAGACTTCAGCCTGCTGCCCAGTACTCTGGCAATAATTATATACAATTAAAATAATTAGTCATCACTTACTAAGCTCCTAAGCCTTTACATATGTCATCTCATTTAATTGTATAACCATCCAGCAAATTAGATAATCCTATTCCCATTTTACAGAGGAGGAAATTGGGACTCTAGGAGATATGTGATTTGAGTAAGTTCACACAGCCAGCAAGAGTTAGTAACAATAGCTAACATATATTTAACACTTACCATCTGCCAGATTTCAAGTTGCAACAGACGCTGTTGGTTTCCCACCCAGCAATTATCCCATCTTTATGCTCACAGAATCTTAATTCTGTTCAGATCTCCATCCCTCAGGGAAAGGGACTCTATCTCCAATATGACTGCCCAAGCCAATCGTTGTGATCTATTCCCTCTGTCTGTGATTGGGTTAAATCACTTGAGACCCAGCTCTAGCCAAAGATATGGGAGGGCCACCAGTGAGAAAGTAGCATATGTAAAGATTTGAAGGGGAGAGACAGGGAAATATTTTCTCACTCTGCAAAAATACAAAAGTGGGATGCTTGGGAAGCTCAGTCGCTTAAACGACCAACTCTGGATCTCAGCACAGGTCTCAGTCTCAGGATTGTGAGTTCAACCTCTAGTATGGAGCCCACTTAAACACACACACACACACACACACACACACACACACGCACGCACACAAAAGAAAGAGATGATTTTCTTCTGTTGCATATTGTAGTGTTTGGATATGATGCCTGGAACCATGCCAGTCATCTTATGACCACAAAGAAAGCCAGCCTAGGAGAGAAACATTCTGACTGCAGTATTTGGTGTTTATAGGGGGAGATAGGCCTAGAAAAAGCATTTGGGGCTCTTGGTTTGAATTTGGTAGAAAATGAGGTGCCAATGAAAGCTTTTCATCAGAAGTGTAACATATTTGCCGTTATGCTTTAATGTATGTTAATTCAGCAGGTACAAGCAGAACTGATGTGGGAAAAGATTGGGAGCTCAGTTTAAAGACTTTGGGGTTCCTTCTCCCAACCACCTCATGAAGGCACTGCTTGCTGCCTAGGAGAGTCCAGATATCTGGCATACTGCAGAAAGGCAGCTTCAGTGGCTTGTGAAGAAACTCACACCTCACTCTGAGGGTTCCTGCCTGGCTCACGCATGTCACGTTGTACACAGCAGAGGTGCTGACAGCGGAAGACCAGGATCAGTTACACGGGGAGAGGAGGTGAGACTGCCAGAGCCGAGCTGCAGAGAATCACCATTGAAAACAAGAGGCCCCAAAGGAGCCCAAGGCAGTCTCTTCCCACTCAGCCAGCTGCAAGAAGCTCAGAGCTCAGACCAGGAGTTCCAGGCTCTCAGAAGGCTGGAGGCCTTAGCTGCTTGGGAATGTGGTACGGCTATGTGAGGACCAAGGGGGGTTCTAAAGTCACCCTCTTACTAAAAAGCTGGTCCAGTTATGCATGATTATTGGGAACACCATGGTCTTCTGGCTCTGGATCTGGAAGTGAGGGTTACACTCATTACCCCAGTGTTGTGACTGGCTGCAGAGAACTCCTGCCATTAGCTGCTTTGGGGCCATGGACAAGCCCTTTTCTGAGTCCTCTCAATTTCTTTCTACTTGATTCATCACCTATTTGAGGCTCTGAGAGCCAGCATCGGCATCTCTTTGACAAACTCTAGGCAGACATGTACATGTCTCCTACACCTTCTTAAAGACTAACACTCTTGGCCCGTTCCTTCTTGATGGTCTGTGAACACTGCAGAGCTTTATGAAAAGTAAAGTGGCCCCGTGAAGTCACCGCTCTATATAACAAGAGTTGCAGGTAACATAAATGAGTAAAGGGGACTGAGTTAAATGAAAGTTGCAATCCTCCAGCGGATATATTTGTTTCTTCACTTCCACAAGAAATATGCTGTTCCCAGTTTTTGGAATGCCTGGCTCTTGGGTCTAAACTGCACTTCCTGAATTTTCACAGACACCCAGGTATTAAGAAATATTTCTCTCCTTAAAGAAAAACAAGAGTGCAAGTATGATGACAAAACGGTGTGGTGGAGACAAGTGAGTTACAGAGAGCATATGGTGGGGCACCTGGCTGGCTCAGTTGGTAGTGCATGGGACTCTTGATCTCAGGGTTGTGAGTTCAAGCCTAGAGCTCACTTATAAATAAATAAATAAATAAATAAATAAATAAATAAATAAATAAACCCACTAATTTTTGGCTTTTTAAAAAGATTTAATTTTTTTAAAAAAGCAATTTCTATACCCAACATGAGGCTCGAACCTACAACCCCAAGATCAAAAGTCACACACTCCACCAACTGAGCCAACCAGGTGCCCCTAAAAGACCCACTCTTTAAAAAAACAGCAACAACAAAAAACAAAAGCACATATGGCATCTAGCCAGGATGCACAACTCTCAGCTCATGTGAGCATGAGAACCCAGGGTGGCCAGATCTTCTGATTTTTCAGCAGAAACTGGAGATCCAGAATTTCATGTGAAGTCTCCCAATTTTATAATGTTGGCTCATTTCCCTCCACTTCACAGCTGCACTTGCATGCTCATTCCGCCACACCAGGGCACCTGCCACCTCCCAGGCCCTGTCTCTCCTGTCTTCACAGATCTGTATTGCTGGGCTCGTTTTGCAACACACATCCTCCCTTTCTCTGCCTGGGAATCTCTTAAGCAATTTCTCAAGACTCAGATCAATGTATACTTTCTCCTCCTTGTGAGATGAGGTGCTCTTTATTCTTTCTATGCTCTCACCATACCCTGAACATACTTCAACGGACCTCATACACACAGTCCTGGAATTGCTGGTTTCCTTGTCTGTTTTTCACCAGCCTGAGAACTCCCTGAGGGCAGGGACGTTCATGGTCTCTGACCTGAGAACCTCGGATAGGATGGTTTCCTCATTTCCCCAAGAAAAGGAAAATAGTTTACTCAAAGGGGAAAAGAAAAATTCAAACAAGTTAGAGAGCCAGGAGCTTGAATATTTAAAGTAATAGGTCCAAGAGATGATAGCAGGTGATAAACAGAAGATAAGTCCAACAGCCAGGAACTGGGGTGATTAAAACAGGTTGGGAAGTGGAATGGTTTAAGATAGAAGCTGTGGGTGAGGTAAGAGTTTCTGGAGCCTGTTTTTACAGACTACTGAATGTGATAGGGACAGAGCTGGGCCTCACTGCCGTAATGTCTTAGTATTGGCCTCCACTGTTGTTAGCTTAGTAGTCTGGTGAGTTTCTCTTCTCCATTCCAAGGATTCATCCTCAGCCAGCATTTACTAAGCATCTTATTCTGTGTCAGGCACTGTTCGGCACCATAACTGTCGTGCAGAATCAGATCTGAGCCCTGTGCTCAAGCTTGTGGTCTGATGCAGGAAATGGACACATAAGTAGATAATGACAAGAAAATGAAGTAAATACTACAACTGAAAAGCACAGGGGGCCGCAGTAGCACAGAGGAAGGATTCCCGATCCATCAAGGTTTGGAAGTGGTAATTTACTTGAGGTCATACAGCGCGGGTGTGTGTGTGTGTGTGGGGGGGGGTATCCTAGGATTAGGTAGAAATTGGGAGAAGACATAAATGACTTTATGGCATTCGGGGAAATTTATGTGTGCCGGCTTGGTTAAGCGACAAACCCCATGGTTCTAGGTTAAAGTTGGTTTAAAAAGGTAGTTGTTTGAGGGGAGCCTGGGTGGCTCAGTCGGTTAAGCATCTGCCTTCAGCTCAGGTCATCATCTCAGGGTCCTAGGATCGAGCCCCACATCAGGTTCCCTGCTTGGTGGGGAGTCCGCTTCTTCCTCTCTTTCTGGCTCTCCCCACTGCTCGTGCTCTCTCTCTCTCAAATAAATAAATTAAAAAAATTTTTTTTTAAAGATAGTTTTTGAGACTTGGGAAGCAGAAGTGAATCAGCAGCCATTGATCACTGAAGTCGTGGGCAGATGTGGAGATGCCGGAAGGTTCCAGCTCTTCACTCTCCTCCACTCTCCACCCAGCTCTTCCTAACTGTTGACTCTGCTGGTCAATAGAAGCTCCAAGCTCACCATCAGACCCCTGGCTGTGGACCCACAGCCTTCTCCTGTAGACTTCTCTATCAATTCCCCAGTCACAGCCCCATGTCTGCTGGATGTGCTTGACTTCTGGGATTGACTGGTTGGTGACTCCCTTGATTGCTCCCTTTTCAGAGCTTCACTGCCCCAGCCCCTCCCACAGTTGTTTAAGTTCTAATTTCTGTAATAAATCCCTTATCCCACAACACATAGTGATTATACTTCCTTAACTGAATGCTGACTGAAATACTGTGCTTTCCCTAAAGTTGAAAATAATTGAGAACAAACAGACTAAGTTTAGAAGTCCAGCTTCACCAATATCTCCATAACTTCAGTGTCCCTGCACTTCATAGTTCAGTAAATATTTGTCGAACTGAATTTGTAGGTTGCTTCTGCTTCTTCATTGGTACAAATATCATTGCGCAGAATCGTTTCTGGGGAAGAGATGATTTTGTTGTTTTGTTTTCCCTTCTTTTAGTTCTTTCCCTAAGATTAGTGCAAAAGTTTGGAGTCATTTATGACTCAGGCTCTGAAATTCTGTCCCAGGACAGTATCCATTATTTTGGCTACATGTGTTCTTCATCTCCTGGGGTACAATAGATTTTTTTCTGGCTTCAATTTCCCTCCTGCCCTCACCTTCTGTCCCTTGCAAAAACAGAGAAAAACCTCACTCTTGTGTATTTTCTCCAAAGAAAGTATTTCACACTCTAATCAAATCAGCCAAAAAAGATATATTGGGTTACCCTTATGGGAATGCTCTTCTGGCCTGGCTGAGTTGGAAGTGGGAGAAACAAAGACATCTGGAAGTGGAAGACAGACAGCAATAAACTTTGAACCACTTAATTGCAGGCGAATTTCCTCCTTGCTACTTAGACCATTCAGCACTTGGTGGGAGAAGACATGTTACATGCTCACTTTGCCTCCTGGAAAGCTGGGTTAAATGCTGTTTCAATTAGACAACCATTTACAGAATGTCCATCCTAAACCAGTCCCTACACTAGTTACTGGAGATACTGCTCTTAAGGTATTTTCAGCCAAAGTGGGAGGGAAATGGAGTGAGTTACATAGTTCAAGTTAGCCTATAGTAAGTGCTAGAAGAGAGGCATAAGCAAAACACTATGGAACAGAGGAGGGAGCAATTATATCTGAGGATATAATTGGCAGTGGGGAGGGGGAAAGAAGTACTAAGGAATTATAGTTTAGAGGGAGGCAACTTTTTTTTAAAGATTTTATTTATTTTAGAGAAAGAGAGAGAGAGAGCATGAAGAAATACTGTGGGGAGGGGAGAGAGGATAAGGAGACTCCATGCTTAGAGCTCCTGCTGTAGGACTGGATCCCACAATCCTGAGATCATGACCTGAGCCAAAACCAAGAATCAACCACCCAACTGACAGAGCCACCCAGGCGCCCTGGGAGGCAATATTTTTTAAACACGGGTTTTAAAAATCCTGGGTTTCACCGGGAAGCTGAACAAGAGGAGGGCTAACAGCCACTGATTATCCCATACTGCTCACTGAGCAAAGACTGTACTTATGTTATCACATTAACCTTTCCCAAAACCCATCTGGAGGAAACTGAGGCACAAAGAACTCAGGTAACTTGCTCAAGAACTTGAAAGATGTAGAACTGGGATTCAATCCCATATCTGTTTGCCTTCTAAGAACATTCCCTGCTCCCATCTGTGCATGAAGAATTATTTTCAAAACATTTGAGATGGACTATAAAGAAAGAATGAAGATTTTCTTAGCCTTCAAAATGCCAGAGAGCACAAGAAGGGATGGCATAAAAGCATTCCAGAGGAAGGATGGGAGGAGAATAGCCCCAGAGCACAACATGAAGGTGCAAGGTTTGTATAGAGAAGCTTAGACAGTCTGGAGTGACTGTGGGAAGACACTGCCACGTGCCCCTACCACTGTCTTCTCGGGTTCCACATGTCATTCAGTAGTTTACTCAACAGTGCTCGGCATTCAGAACCCAACCTCTGTTCTTGAAAGTCTCTAATCAGGGATGCCTGGGTAGCTCAGTCAGTTAAGCATCTGCCTTCGGTTCAGGTCATGATCCCAGGGTCCTGGGATTGAGTGCCACACTGAGTCTCACATCCCTGTGCTGAGCAGGGAGCCCTCTTCTTCCTGTCTGCTGCTCCCCCTACTTATGTGCTCTCTTGCACTTTGTGATAGATAAATAAATTAGAATCTTTTAAAAAAGTCTCTAATCAGTTTTGTGAGATTAACTGCTATCTCCACAGACTGCCTTGAACCCTTCAGCTCAGTGTGTGTGTGGGGGGGGACGACACATACTCATACAAGCATTATTTGGACCATTTCCTTCCCACAATCATTCCTCAACAAACACATTCCCCAGGCTCTCTGTAAGCATGCATTCCTTTATTACCTCTGCCTTTAGCAAGGCTTGGATTTGAACTGTGGTGTTGACGTGGTAAGTTTAAAGCTCATAGCATCTCAGCAAATGCCCTTTCAATCCAAGAGATCTGACCTGGTCTTCCATGAGCTTACCTAGAAAATAATAATCATCCCAGCATTGCAAGAAAAGATCTTCATTGGAACTGACAAGAAAGCAGACACCTTGTACCATTTCTCTGCAGACTTCACAAGTGCTCAACACTTCTTAGTGTTGAAAAAAAAAGAGAATATGGTTCCTGAGCCTTTTGCTCGGCTGGCTGGAGCAGTTTAAGAAAATGCATTTCATCTTTGGCAAAATCTCGGCAAAACGTCATAAGCAGCTGGAAACTCTCTGAGGTGAAGACAAGTTGGATATTATGTTTGGATTTATAGCCCCCTCCCCCATGATAGCTGATTTCCATTTCCGACAGGATTATTATTTCCATCTTTATGAAATATCTTGGATCTCACCTTGGATAATTACTGATTATCATCAGCTCCTCACCTGAGGCACTTTAGCATTTGGGTGAACCTGAAAAACATTTTTTTCCCCAAAAAATATGTACTAGGGAAAACTCAATGTGTGAGATTATGTCTTTATTTCTATTTTCATTTGCAAATTCCCTTTTGTTTTCTAATGATCAAGTCATTAATCAGTGTCAAATCACCATCCAGAGCATGGACAGTATATATTTGCCACTTGGGTTCCAGTGTGGACTAAATGGCAATAACTTGTGTTTCTCAGTTTGGTGCTCTCTCATTACTGTGGTAATCACAGACCCAAAAAACCTTGAGGGTATTCACAAGATCTCAGCAGCCATCTAAGGTTTTTAGCCAAAGGTATACATTACGATCTTCTGAAATTTGATAGAAGTCCCTAAGTTAGTCCAATAAGTACTTCCAGTTGAGGACCTCTACGAGTCCAACATTCTTCATTTCACTCCTTGACGTTGCCATTCTATGTGTCCCTTTATACTTCCAACTTTTGCTTATTTCCTCTGCTGTGATACCCTTGACCCCTCTCCCCGACTTCTCTGCCTGGTAAAATTCTGTTCACTCAAGAGGCCCAGCCTAAATGCTACCTGTGATGAAAATCTTTTTCTTCCTGATCCTGTAGCTCTTCTTAAACACCTTTATGAACATTCTGTGTTATCATGTTGTCCTACGGTATATATCTGCATGTGTCTAACCTCCCCCACTCAACCATGAGCTCCAAAACAACTGTGGTACCGTATTCATCTTGATATCTCCAAGGCCTGGCATGGGGCCTAACGCTTATTCAATGAATGAATGAGGAGGTTGATACCCAAAAGTAGACTGTACATTGGCCCATTTAATTTAGTCAGATCTGGGCTTCCTCGATATTTGACTGAGTTGCTTACAAAAAAAAAAAAAAAAAAAAGATATACAGGGATGTGCAATATAAGGACCTTTTAAGGGGCCATGATAATTAGTTTTTAATATCCTTTTTTTTAAAAAAAAAAATCACTGTCGGGACGCCTGAGTGGCTCAGTTGGTTAAGCGACTGCCTTCGGCTCAGGTCATGATCCCGGAGACCCGGGATCGAGTCCCACATCGGGCTCCCTGCTGGCGGGAAGCCTGCTTCTCCCTCTCTCGCTCCCCCTACTTGTGTTCCCTCTCTCGCTGTGTTTCTCACTGTCAAATAAATAAAATCTTAAAAAAAAAAAAAAATCACTGTCCAGGGGCGCGTGGGTGGCCCAGAGGGTTAAGCCTCTGCCTTTGGCTCAAGTCATGATCTCAGTGTCCTGGGATTGAGTCCCACATTGGGCTCTCTGCTCCGCAGGGAGCCTGCTCTCTCCTCTTTCTTTGCCTGCCTCTCTATTTGTGATATCTCTGTCAAAATAATAAACAAAATCTTTAAAAAAAATAACTTTCCCAACAAAAGTGATAATAGCTCCTTCAATTTGAATTAGTAATGAAAGGCTGGATATCAACTGAATGTGAGGATTTGTTTTCAGGAAAACAATCTCACAAAAATCCAAATCTTAATTGACTGGTTCAATCAATGTAGGAAATATTAGCCTAAAAATCATGAGACCTGCCCTTGGTTCCTGTGTGACTTTTTGTGAGTTACTTTTCTCTGGGCCTCAGATACCTCTCCTGTAAAATGGGGCATTAAACTGGGTATCTCAGAGGTTTCTGCTAACTCTAAGTTTCTCTGACCTTAACCAGTATAGTAAACTGAGTTTAACTAAGCAGTTAATTTTGGTTCTATTCCATAGTACTGAGGAGAATGGAGTATTCTTATTAAGATGCTAAAAAGTGGGGTGCCTGAATGGCTCAGTTATTAGGTGTCTTTGGCTCAGGTCATGATTCCAGCATCCTGGGATGGAGCCGAGCCTGCTTCTCCCTCTCCAGCCCCACTCCCCGCCCCCTCCCTCCGCCCCCCTCATGCTTGTGTTCTCTTTTGCTATCTCTGTCATAAATAAAATCTTTAAAAAAAAAAAGATGCTAAGGAGTTTTACAAAATGCATTATTAAATCTTAACAATGACATAAATACCTAAGAGGAAACTTGAAAAAAAAAAAGGAAAAATAATCATCCATAGTGCTACCACTCTAATAAGTTATTGTTTTGGCACATTTTCATTTTTCTCATATTTACATGTGGCCTTTTATGTATGTACATACATGTAAGTACATGCTTTTCCACTTCTCTTAAGCATATTCCTTGATATTAACTGTTTGTAATTTTCATTTTAAATGACTACTGCATACTGAGTAGATATGTGGGATATGCAAATACTTTTATTGCAAGATAATTGTGTTGTCAATTTTTTGATAGCATTGAAATTAAAATCTCTGTAAATATAACTTTTTGGATTATTCCCACAAACGGGAATTCTGTATCAAAGGGTATAAATATTTTTATGATTCACACAGTGCCTTGCCTTATTTTAATAAGCATCTGTGATTTTGCTGTGCAGTACCCTATTTTTCCGGAGGGAAGCCAAGCCCACCCCTACCCTACTCACATACTTTGGAGTAACTGACTTTGCCATTCAGCTTCCTCCTTTCCAAGGAGTAACATGTGGCTAAGGCCTGACAAATCAGGGTAGTACAGTTTCGGGATGGGCATGCGACCCAGATGGAGCCAACAGCAAGAGAGAAAGACTTTTAATAAGATTGTTGGAAAAGATGGTATGTGCTTTTCTGCCGAGGCTATAAGCGGGGAGGATGACAGAAGCCTGCAACTGCTGGGAGTCAACATGTGGAAGTTGAGAATGAACCCAATGCAGCAGGACAAGATGAGGGATGGAGATACTCTAGATTCCGTAATGCCTGTAGCCAGAACTATTCTAGGACTTACTTTTAAGTAAAGTGAACCAAAAATTTTCATTCTCCCTTAAACCATTTCCTCCATCCATCATCCATTTGACAGACACACTCCTAACTGGTATGAATAGGGTGTTTGTTTGTTTTTTAAGATTTTATTTATTTGACAGAGATAGATCACAAGTAGGCAGAGAGACAGGCTCCCTGCTGAGTAGAGAGCCTGATGTGGGCTTTGATCCAAGGACCCTGAGATCATGACCTGAGCGCAAGGCAGAGGCTTAACCCACTGAGCCACCCACGCACCTTTTACTTATGTTTTTAAGTAACAAACTTTATTTTTAGATCATTTACAGGTTCACAGTGAAACTGTGTAAAAACTTCCCAACATACCTCCAGTCCTACCCAACCCTTCCCACATATAATCTACCTATCAGCATCCCATGCTAGAGTAGTACATTTGTCACAATTGATGAACCTACACTGAGGTGTCATGACCACCCAAAGTCCATAGGTTACCTGTGTGTTCACTCCTGGTGATCAGGTTTTGACAGATGTGTAATGACATTTATCCACCATTATAGTGATTTTAACTTTTATTTAAGTATAAACTGCATAAAGGATATAATCTTATATGTATAGCTTGATTCATATAATCCTTACCCAGATCAAGACCTAGAATACTCATAGTTGCATGGTTCCCACGTGCTTCATCCAAGTAGTTGCCCTCTAAAGTTATTTGCTATTCAGCCTTCTTTCACAAAAATTATTTTTGCTGCTTTTGAACTTTATATAAATGGAATTTCACAGTATGACTCTAACCTACTGGCCTCTTAACAGCCCAATCCTGCTGTCTCAATGGGAAGAAACCTGGGGGCTGGGGATGAGGGGGGGAAGGAATATATTTTACATATGAGGATATATTGTGAACAGAGGGTTGACTACAGCAGATGATGTTTTTCAAGAATGGCCACGGCAGTATTTCTGGTTCCGAATGTTCTTTCAGAACTCTACCACTCTCCCATTAGGAAATGGAGCCTATTTCCCTTCTTCTGAACCTTGGTGGGCTTGACTGTTCCAACCAAGAATATGGCAAATATGATACATGACTTCCATTGTTTGATCATAAAAACTTCCATAGTTTTGTTTCTTTCTCTCCAGTCACTTTCCCTTGGAATTTTACCACATGCTGCAAGGAAGCCTAGGCTTCATGGAAATGCTACATATGGTTGTCTCTGCTGCTAATCCCGAGATTCCAGACAACATCAATTGCCGGTCATATGAATGAATGAGACCTCAGATGACTCTACATCTTAGGGGCCAAGCTGCCCCCGTGGACACCAGCAGAGATGAACTGTCTCCACTAAGCCCTACCAAAATGAAGATTTTTTTTTTTAAAGATTTTTTTATTTATTTATGATAGAGATAGATAGATAGATAGATAGATAGAGAGAGAGAGAGAGAGAGAGAGAGATCACAAGTAGGCAGAGAGGCAGGCAGAGAGAGAGGAGGAAGCAGGCTCCCTGCTGAGCAGAGAGCCCGACGCGGGCCTCGATCTCAGGACCCTGGGATCATGACCTGAGCCGAAGGCAGAGGCTTTAACCCACTGAGCCACCCAGGCACCCCAAAATGAAGATTTTTGAGTGAAATAAACTGTCCAAGGTACAGCAATGGTTTGTTAGGCAACCACAGATAAACAACATCCTGTGATTTCTATGTGTTCTTGGGAAGAGTCCTCTGGTGATACCTGACATTGCACAAATTAATTTTCTCTCTAGGTCTTAGTTTCCTCAGCTATGAAATGGACAATAATTACTATGTCACGGGAATGGTGTGAGGTTTAAATGAAGTAATGCACACACAGTGCTCTTTTTATAATTGGACTTCAATAAAGGCTACTTAATATTACTTCAATTTATTTCCATTAAGTTGTTTTAGATTTGCTGCTTTGTACAAATTCCTAAAACCTGATTTTGTCCACATACAAATGCGTAGGCACACTGGAACACTGTAGCTTCCAGACTGCTCTAACCCCTCACTTGCTCTAGGGGGAGCGAGCCACCATGTTGTGAGGATGCTCAAGCAGCCTTACAGGGAGGTCCAGAGTGAGAAACAGATCTCTTTCCTTGCTCAAGTGCCAACTACATGAAGGAACTACCCGGGAAGCTGATCCTTTACCCCAGTGAGTCTTCAAATGACAGCTGCCCCAGCTGACATCATGACTCCAACCACTTAAGAGTTTCCAAGCCAGAATCACTCAGCTAACTCAATTCCCATAGAAACTGAAAAACTGTATGAAATGATAAACCCCCCCCAAAATCTTATTGTTTTAAGTCAAGGTTTGGGATAACTTATTACGCACCAGTGGTTAACTGATAGCTACATCAACATGGGAAGGGATGTAGGGGAGGAACTGATCCGAGGTTGAGGGCTGTTTTAGGGTTTATATGGAAGGACAGAAATGCCTGAATGAACTTGAAAGTGCCAAAGAGATCAAGTCTGAAACAAATGATCAGAAGTCCCAGCTTAGAAAGGGAAGTAAAGCTGGAGGAGAGGAACAAACTTGGAACCTGTAGACTTGTAAACTACAGATTTCACTGAAGCTGAAGAACAGGTTTGGTGAGAGTAAAGGTGCAAAAAACTCTGGAATAAAAGAAGGTCTTGTTTAGAAGGTGGAATCCCTTGGTTACTGATTTCAGAGGTGGAACAGTCCTGGAGAACAAAGTACATGATATGATCAAAGAAATGGGTGGCCGAAGGGTAGTGCTGGGGGGGAGGGGGGAGGTTTTTTGTTGTTTTTTTCCTTTCTGTGAGGACAAGGGCAGAGGGGACAACCGGGCAACGTAAACTGATGATAGCAGGCGGTTAAAAAGTTTCTAAGATCCCATCATCCCCAGAGAGATGGAATGAAGATGATGGAATGGAGTTTGCATGGCTTGATAGTAAAAGCCTCAATGCAGGGATAGCTGATCTTGAAGTGTAGTTAAAAGATGAGAATGCCAGCCTTTACTTCTGGTTCAAGATACTAAAGATGGGGACAGAAGAATTCCATTTCAAAGGGCTTTAAACACACAAATGGCTAACAGACAAATAAAAAAATGTTTGCCATCATTAGCTATCAGGGAAATTCAAATCAAAACCACACTGAGATACCACCTTACACCAGTCAGAATAGCCAAAATTAACAAGTCAGGAAACAACAAGTGTTGGAGAGGCTGTGGAGAAAGGGGAACCCTCTTACACCATTGGTGGGAATACTAGTTGATGCAGCTGCTTTGGAAAAGTGTGGAGATTCCTTAAAAAATTAAAAATAGAGCTACCGTATGATCCTGCAATTGCACGACTGGGTACTTATCCCAAAGATACAAATGTAGTGAAAAGAAGGGCCATATGTACCCCAATATTCATTGGAGCAATGGCCACAATCACTGAACTGTGGAAAAAGCCAAGGTGCTGCACCTTCAATTGATGAATGGATAAAGATATGGTCCATATATACAATGGACTATTACGCCTTCATCAGAAAGGATGAATATCCAACTTTTGCAGCAACATGACAGGACTGGAGATTATGCTGAGTGAAATAAGCCAAGCAGAGAAAGTCAAGTATCATATGGCTTCACTTACTTGTGGAGCATAAGGACTAACATGGAGGACAGTGAGAGAAGGAAAGGAAATGTGAACTGGGGTAAATGAGAGAGAGATGAAGCACGAGAGACTTTGGACTCTGAGAAACAAACTGAGGGTCTTGGATGGGCGAGCCTGGTGGTGGGTATTGAGGGCACATATTGCAGGGAGCACTGGGTGTGGGGCATAAGCAATAAATCTTGGAACACTGAAAAAATAAATTATTAAAAAAAAGAGCAGCAGTTAATTTTAGGATAGAATCAGATTTTATGCAAGATAAGGAAGTGATGGCAGCGATCTAGGAAAATGTTAGATAT
The DNA here is from genome assembly GCA_004023965.1 of Spilogale gracilis. Taxonomy (NCBI): domain Eukaryota; kingdom Metazoa; phylum Chordata; class Mammalia; order Carnivora; family Mephitidae; genus Spilogale; species Spilogale gracilis. Next base: position 30,140 of record PITA01003331.1, read on the forward strand.
GCAAGGAAATTTCTTTGCACTGACATGGGCTTGCTTGTAAAAAAGCTGAAACTTTATTCTGTTGGCAACTGGAAACCACTGGAAAGTTTTATACAGGTGACTGACATGTGACCTTTGAATTTTAGAAAGGTCAGCTGACAGCAGTGGCAGTATGGTAGATAGATGTATTGGACAAGGAGTATAGAGAGGTTCTTTTGGAGGACGAGGGCTGGGAAAAAGGTCCACTCCAAACAGGTCTTATCATCAGCCCACTGCAACAATGGTGCCAGCTATCTGCGGGAAGTTCGGATTACAGAATTTAGTGGGCAGTAAGGGAGAGAAGTTAAGGCAGTTGACAAGGCAGGGTCCAGATCTTTCACGTTTCTGAAGCTGTCCTAGATTGTTCAAAGCATTTCTGACCTTCCATGAAAGCCAGGTACATAATTGCCATTTCCCCCATTTACTTTTTCTTTTCTGTCTCCCAAATCTACTTATCTTGATCTACTATTTTATATTCTACTAATACAGTTTATTACCAACTTATTTTTAAATATTACTAGTTTATTTTTTTGGTTTTGCTATTCTCATTTTTAGTATATACCATAGCTATATCATTGTGGTAATAAGAATCTAAGGGGAGTGTAGTATAGTGGAAAGACAAGCAGCCTGTAAGTCAAAAGAGCTGGTTTCCAGTCCCAGTCCTGCGATGAAGTTCCTGCATGACTCTGGTTAACTTGGCTGATGTCTTTGGACCTGTTTTTTCATTTTGAAATGAATCTCTAAAATCTTATCCATTTCAATTTGCCTACCTGTAATATTACAGGGAACACAACATAATTTTCATGATAATTATGAAATCCAGCTACTACACAATTAGCACTACAAAATTAGAACAGCGATGGTAGGCCTCTTGAAGAAGTCCGTTTTAAGAAACCTGCTTAAACAATAAAGGAATAAAGTTTGAGACAAATGTTGTACTCCAATACATTTTCCCAGCCTAGAGGTAGTTATACTCACATCTAGCAGAACAGTAAGTCTTGGCTTTTCTTTTTTGGAAGTGGAGGACAGCTCACATTTCCTGGACTTAAAGTGCCTTAACTTGAAATCACGGCTCTGCTACTTACTAGTTTGCTACCTTAGGTAAACTGCTTAATCTCTTTGTGCCTCAGTTTCTTCATCCATAAAATGGGATCAGTATATTTCATAAGGCTATTGTAGAGATTAAACACGTTAATGTATAAAGCAGCATCTGGAAGAGAGAAAGCCCTCGGTAAGTATTAGCTATTATTTTTATATGCTAGATACCGGAGTGCAAGGGCTGTTCCTTGAACAGCTCACTGTCTAGTCAGGAAGATTTTGGAACAAATGACCTTAGCTTAAATGTTCTGAATTCTGTAATAAGATGTGTAGAAGCAGAGACAGGAATGCCTGTCTTATCTTAGAAGGAAAATCAGGGGCAAGATAAGTTTCTTGAGGGTAAAGTTTGACTCTGACCCTTAAGGAAGAGAATTTAATATTGGGAATATTTGGGCACATGGAGCAATCAGAGGCAGAATGAGGAAGACAGATTCTGGCCACAAAATACAAATATACATAGTTAGGAGGAAAGGGAGAGTATATGCTAGATTGAAATCTTGTTAGAAATACAGAATCTTAGGCCCTACCCAGACATAACTCAGTCAAACTGTGAATTTTTAACAAGATCCTCAGGGGGTTCCTACTCAACGTGAAAGTTTGAAAACCACTGGTCTAGAGCAGACACTGGAGTCAAGCTGCTTAAGTCCTGGCTTTACCATTTACTTATATGTGTAATTCTAGGCAGGCTATTTAACCTCTTTCCTGTGCCTCAGTTTTCTCATTTGTAATTAGAAATAATAGTTTCTACCTCATAAAATGTTAAGGACTGAACAATTTATATGTGAGATGCTTATACTAATACTTGGCACCAAGTAAGCACATGAGTAAGCTGTAATTCTTGACTTATATGCTACTTATTATGGTCAGAGTCAGTTTTATAAGCAGCTTGTCTTTCCATTTCTACTCCATTACTGTCACCCTGACATTTGTTGTAGAGGAAGACACTTGGAAGTCAGAAGACATGGGGTTATAAAGTCCACCTCGCTTTATTTCCTAGCTTTGTGAAATTGGGTGAGTTCTTCAATTTCAGTGTTTTCCTCATTCAGAAGTTTTTGTGGGGGTGGGGGGAGGATCTAAATTATACCTACCTCACTGAGATGCTGTGAGGCTCAAAGAATGAATGTTAAACTACAAAATTAAAGTTTCTTTTACCATCTTTCCAAAACTTAAGTAACTGACCTGAAAACAGGTGGGAAATAGATGGAAGAGAATGCACTGTAAGATCAAGGAGGGAAAGAAGGGCGGGGGTTTTTACCTGTCCCACTTCATGACTTTCTGGAGGGGCAGGTTTGGGTTTCAGCAATAACAATTTTCTGGGACCTCACAGAGTATTTTTAGCTAATGTGTAAACAGTAACAAGAAACTTAAATGCTGTTATTTCTGTTCTCTTTTTAAACTGCAGCTCCATTCAGAATATGATCAGTCTCACATCTTTGCACAGTGGTCCAAAATTTACAAATAACATTTTTCTATGTTGTGTATCACAACATCTCCATGGGGTATGATTAACCCCATTTTACATAAAAACTTTGTTAATATCAGAAAGCATATTAAGAAAGAACCCCCTCTGACTTGGGCATTTTTACCAAATCCTACACTTCCAAAAGTACACAATTTAGGAGGAAGGACAATCACAAACCTTGGATTGCATCTTCTACAAAGCAAGCACTGGCTTCGATTTTATGGCTACTGAGTAACTACACACTGGGCCCCTTTTCTTATATGCAAAATAGGGGCAATAATACCTTCTTCATACAATTGTTCTCTAATTAAATAAGAACAAAGGCTGAACCTACCACGTCGTAGGGCCTCTAATAATACCTTGTCATCCTTCCCTTAGACAGCTAAAGCACGAGATATCACTATCATTCCCACTTCACACGTGGAGAAACCTGAAGCGTAGAACGCTCGGGTTCCCCTTTATCCACTGGCAACTCCGCAAACCCAGACCGAATTCTAGCAATTGCGACGTCCGCTATGTCGGTTCTTGTAGCGTGGATTCTCTCACTGAGGCTGGAGGCCGCTGATAATTGCTCCCATGACTCTGAGGAATCCGATCCTAATCCTCAATGGCGCTTCAGGACCAAAGATAGTTTCCTACCGTCCCTAACCTCGCCTAAAGTAAAGGTCGCGGCAATCCCTCAGCTCCAGCTACCGGCGCCATTTTGGCCCCTACGTGTGACGCCACACGTAGGAAAGAGCGCAGCCGATTGGTTGGGGGACGGCAGCAGAGGCGCGCGAAGTCAGAGAGGAGGGTATGGAGGAGAAGCCAAGGAAACTACAATCCCGGCCTTCCTTGCGCCTGCGACAGCTGACCGAGGGCGAAATAGAAGGGAGGTTGATTTCGGACCACAACTCCCAGAACCTCCCGCGATGTCTCCTCTTTCAAAACGCGGAGAAAAGAGGATCTGGGAGAATGGACGCCTTCTGGAGTCTGTTCTCAGAAAGGCGGGAAAAGCGAACTACACCTCCCGATTGGCAGCGCGCGCCTGCGCCTGCGCCCTGATGCCTGTCGCCATCTTGCCCCCTCCGAGGCACCGCAAACAAACCCAATTCCTGGTGTTCCCTAGTCTTGGTGGAGGAGCCTTTTAGATGAGCCCCGAAAGGCCGGGCAGGTGGGTGACTCTCAGACAGGGTGCTGGGAAGAGCTGGCAGATTATCCAGGCTGGAGGAGCGCTGGGCCAACCATCTGGTCCCCGGCTTGGGGCGCCCAGCCCCATCCTCCGTTGTCTCCTAACGGGATCGTGGGGCTCCCCGAGGTGGACTGAGGGGGACTTTAGCAGGCCTGGTGCTGGGATGCTGGGGGTCCAACTCTGGGAGCCTCCCGGTGAGCCTCGGTTGTCTACCTGGCTGTCCGCGCGCCTCCCCTCTCTCCGTTGTCCTCTCTGCTGAGGAGGGAGCGAGGTGCTGATGCCGGCCGGGCCCCCTGACACCGGCTACTGGTCCTGAAGGGCTTGGGTAGTGGGCTTGACATTGTAGTTGGCGCCGAGCGGCACCGGTGAGGAGGATGGGCGGGCTGCTCTTGTTGTGGTGCTGCGAGAGAGTGCGTGTTTGGGGAGGGGGCGGGGCGGGCTCGCCTCCTTGACACTTGAGTGGGGGAAGGATTACTCGAGATCCCGGCTCCGGAGCGGGCTCCCGCTGCTGCTGCCTAGATTTCCAGTGCGTTGCGGCCCCACGGTGGGGTGCGCTGGCGGGGACGTGTCGGGATGCCGTGACGTGGTGCTTGATTCGGGCGGTCGCCGGCCGCCTCCAAGATCCAGTCGGGGGGCGGGGACTGGCTTGTGGAGGGAGCGGATTCCTTTGGCTCTGCCCCTTCTTCCTCCTCCCCACCCCTTTTCTTTTTGTCATCCTGCCGGCTGGGGCGCGCAGTCCAGTTCTTCTTGCTCTGGGTTGGTTCGTAGCTGAGAGGACTATGGGAAGTCGGAGGAGGTGGGAATCAACTCCCGGCGCAGAGTTGGAGTTAGGAGTCCCAGTGCCTGGAACAGGATGTAGCAGTTATTACGGTTCGGTGCCTGGCTCCTCGACTAGACATTGAGCTCGCTTATTCATTCATTCATGCATTCATTCATTCATTCACTCACTCATTCATTCATTTTACCCACTCTTCTCTGTCTTCATTCATCTACTTAACAAATATTTACACTGGATCTACTGTGTGTTAAGCAGGTATTGTGCAAGTGCCCAGCGCTCTTGTCTTTTTATCCTCTAGACCAGGTAATTCCCAGTATGAAGTAAGTTCCTGACATCTAAACTTCTGGCAAATGATTGTTTAATGACTACAGGGTGTAAATTCATCGTTCATTGTTAAGACTTGAGAAGAAAGTTTATTAAGTTCGATTAGCCCGTGTAACCTGCTAAGAAGTTTTTATATTTTATCTCTTGTAACTCACAAGTGAGAAAGCCGACACAGATCAGGTAACTTGCACAAGGTTGCACAGGTAGTAGCACCTATTTATTAAACAACATACCAGCCACTATCATAAGAACTTCACATACTGATTTTTAATCCTTATGACAAATTGGTTGATACTACTTCTGTTTCACAGATGTGGAAAACTTTTGCTCAGAGAGTCCCCTTTACCAGGATCACCCAGCCAGTGAGTTGAAAGCTGAAAGCTGGAACTAGAAACTAGAGGTGTCTGACTCTAAAGCCTGTGCTCTTTGCACTGTCCTGTGCGGGAATAGAATAAGCTGCGGAATGGTTGTAGGTCTTCATTTATCAGAAGTTGAAAAGTGGGGCGGTGAAATAGGATTATGAGATGTTCTCACTGGTTTTACGCCTTCGTGTGTATCTCCAGGTAAGTGGCCTTTGAATGTACTTCGGTAATTTGATTTTTGTTTTGCTTGTTTTGGTAGGGAAGACAAGCTCTTTGGGGCTACCAAAAAGAAGCAGCAATGCCTGTTGTGTGGCCAACCCTTTTGGATCTCAGCAGGGATGAATGCAAAAGGATTCTTAGAAAATTGGGTACGATTTTCATTTTTGATGTTTATTCTTTTCTATGATACTTTTCCCTTTCTGTTTTTGTTACGGCTGTTTGCCTGGATGTCATATCTCGTGCTGCATTAGAAATTCTTTAGAGGTGTACTTTTCATCTTCTCATTGTTATTTCCTCCATGCCTAGCATAGTGCTTTTGTACTTTTAGTAGGTGCATGGACTATAATAATAAAAATAATAGCTAAGAGTTCTTGAAGGATACCGAGCTATTCAGAGTTCTTTACATTTAATATCTTATTTAATTCTCACTCAAATGGGAAAGGTAGGTATTTTTGTGTGTGTGTTTCCATATTACAGATGACAAAACTGAAGTTTAAAGCCCACGGTGATGCTGATAGTAAGTCAGGGAGTCTTGATTGTAACCCAAGGAATATGATTCCAGTCTTACTTTAGCATACTTTTAACCTCCATGAATGTATGTGTGAATTATAAGCAGTTTCTGAGTTCTAAGTAAATGTTAACTATGCTGACTTTCCTAAATTATGTTTATGATCAAAATAAAACACCCTTTATGTTTATAATTCATTATTTTGAGCTTCTTTTCCCTTACAGCAGCTTTTCTTAACTAGCATTTCAGGGAGAGAATTAAGCACTAATGCTAAGTCTAGTCCATCGTATGTAATGAACCAACTTCTTTTTATGCATTTAGAATGGTAATAGTTTTATACTGTTCTTGGGAAAATTGAGAGAGTTACTCAAGTCATTTTTTATATTCTGTGGTTCAAATGAGGATCCTTGGTTGGTAACTAATGCTTTAGACTGAATGACCTTGTCTTCTTTACCACTATAGTCCCAGGCTAGCACATAGTGGGTGATGAGTAAATGAAAAAATAATTTGAAAAAGAATGTTTGAAAGTGGATGTGAATTATTTGTTTATGATTTTGAAGGGGAAAGTGTGGGCCTAGAATTCAGAGGGACCTGGGGTCATGGTCCTGTCACTAATAACCCACAAGATCAAGGACAGTTTAAATCTCCTTAAATCTGTTGATACTTTTGTAAAAGAAGCATAATAATATCTGCCCCATAAGTTTGTTATGTGGATTAATTGTACATATAAGGGCCCTACCATTGTGCTTGACATCTGAGGGTATAGTGTTTTAGAGCAGTTGCTTTCAGACATTATTTATTTGCAGGTCAGTCTTCAAAGGAAATCTTGTTGGGAATTCTTTTGTGTAAATCTGAATCATAGCTGCCCTGATGTTGTCTGCTAGTAACATTTACCCTTTTTATTTCCCCTCAGGCCACTGGGAGGATTTCTCTTATTTTAAACTATTGCTATAGCTTGCTGGCTACCATTCATAAATTAGACTGGTATTTACTCCATAGCTACAATAATTGCAGGTGAACAGATTCCAACTACAGTAGATTGGATTAGAGTTTCTGGGCTTTTGGGGCCTTGAGTCAAGAGATTATGTTTAAATATAAAAATAGTAACCTTTAAGTCTAAATTTATCCTTAACTTTAGCCAGAGCAGTGTGGGTAATGTTGTGGGAGAGCTGTTTCTATACAAAAGAAAACAGCTTTCCTACAGAGCAATGTCATCTTCAATGACCCTTCACTTTGGGAGGTGAGCCTTGATAGTGATTTGCAGAAAGACTTCCTTCCCACCCGTTGGCCTATTATCATAACAATGAAACTTTTGAATTGCCTTCAAATACTAGCTCTAGGTCCAAAGTACTGTATTTAAGAATTAACTTAAAATATTTTAACAATTAGATTTTGTTCTTTTAAAAAATAGTTATAAATCATTTAAAATAAAATGCTAAATATTTAAGTTTTATTTAAATACAGAAACTCTGAGATCGAGAATTTTTTTTTTTTTAAGATTTTATTTATTGATTTGATAGAGGGAAATATTGTGAAAGAGGGAACACAAGCTGGGGGAGTAGGAGAGGGAAAAGCAGTCTCCCTGTGGAGTAGGGAGCCCGATGCTGGGCTTGATCCCAGGACTCTAGGATCATGACCTGAGCCAAAGGCAGACGCTTAATGACTGAGCCACCCAGGTGCCTTGAGAATTTTTTTAATACTATACCGAACATACTAGTGATAGATAAATGCTTCTGTCCTCCTATCCTGCCTTTCCGCTGCCTTATTTTTTAAAACCATTCCTGAGTTACAACACCAACATGGGGCTTCATGGACCGTAGTATAATTAAATGGCTGATTTGTTTAAATGGAATGTTGAGAACTTTATAGAGTGGTTTGGCAAGTCTTTTTGTTTTTAGTGGTGTTTGCACGTATCTGTTATCATATTATATGTATGTGTCATTAGAGTTAACACTACAATAGAATGGCACCAAAAATACCAGAAATTCAATTAAGTTTGATATTTGTCAGGATCTGAGGATACCCATCAAAATGGAAATCAAAGGAGGTTGGGAAGTCAGTAAAGATTCTTTACAATGAGTGAATTTCTGGAGAATGGAGGACCTGCCCGGAATTGTGTGACTATAACTGTGGTCTGAGTCTCAGTTTTGTGTAAGGTTACCACCTCTTATTTTTGTCCATGACTTTTTAGTTAGACTTAGAATGAAACTTGAAATGTCAAAAACCTTTGCTCCATTTCTCTGGTTAATTTCACTCTTTTTGAAATAGTATCTTGATCACCATAAATTGCATAGGGCAAAAGTGAACTTCTTTTTCTTCATACCATTTCCTCTCTCTCACCTCTCCATTTCTTTTTATGGTATTGCCCTTCACCTAAATATCTTGCAAACTACAAAATCTGTTTCCTTTCCTTCTGCTGTTCCTTCCACATTCGGTCAACTACTGAGTCCTATCAAATAAGAGCTTTTTAGCCTGGAACCAGAGGCTTAGTCTAGCCCCAAACTACTTTTCCATTTTTATCCTTCTTTATTCCTGTATATGGGTCTATTCTTGGATTTTAATTACCCTGAGGATAGGGACTTTGTTTTGTTCATGTAAATATTCTCGATGGTACCTTGTGGTAGTAGTAAGGTACAATTAAGTTTGGTTTGAGTTAGTGACTATCCAAGTATAGACATATGTTTACTTTCCCTAAAGTAAAACTCCGAAGTGTTACTGACTGTTACAGGAGTTTGATGTCTGTATTAGACATTATTTGCTCTTTTAATGCATGCCCTTTGCATAATTGCATTTTTTTTCTTCCTTCTTGCTTAGAGCACACTTCTTTGATTAAATTTTATGCTTCTAGACTGGGTGGTGTGTTTCTTCTCTTTGCTTTTACCATTGTATTATAAACTGTATCATCATTGTCTGATGACTTGTTTCACTGTAGCTTTATTCTAGAGTTAACTCCTTCGAAGCAGGATTTAGCATACTATCTGGTATATATAATAGGACCAATACTGATCTGTTGAATAAAATATTCCATACATGAAGCGTAAACTTTTAGTATAGTGATTTCTTAGTTGGTTATCCCCAGTGCCTTTCTGAACTCTCCTTTGGATCCTGATAAAAGCTGAACTAAATGTTTCTTTTAATCAGTGCTCTTAAATAACATTTTTGAGATGAACTTTTAAAATTTGTGTATTGATTTTTTTTACTGATTTCTAGGTTTTTTTGCCCTGAAGTTTCACTATATGTAGCCACAGTATTAAAATATTGAAGGACTATCTTGATAAAATATTTTCTTCTTCTAGAATTGGAGGCATATGCTGGAGTTATCAGTGCACTTCGGGCACAGGGAGATCTCACCAAGGAAAAGAAAGATCTTCTTGGAGAACTCTCAAAAGTTCTTAGGTAAATTATCATAAAAGTTTGTGAGATGTGACTCTAGAAATTTCATTAATACTTTTCATTCTCAAGTTGAAGACGAAAGTGTTCAAGTTGTTGGTACTTAGATATCTCATCCCAGTTGTGTGCTTTGTTATAGAAAGTTATGTAGTTTATCATTTTTTCTGTAATCAGAAAGCATTTAAGGCAGGATATTTTAAGTTTGGGAAGGGGAGGTATTTTTGACATGGGTGAAGGAAAGAAGAGCTAGTGGTAACAAGATCTGAAGACTTGGAGTGGCCGAGTGGCATTTGTTGGGAGGGCAGAAGGAGATACTAGGAAGTTACTGTCTTAATTTATAGAAATGGGTGGTTTTTATATAGTCATTGCCCTGCGGATAGTTTATCCCTTCATTTTCCTGCTAGAATGACACTTGAATCCGTTAAGAAATCCTAGTGAATGGAATTCTTTGATACCTTGTCTTGATCCATTCTCACATCTTGAGCTTTCTCAGAAAATATTCTGTTTTAACTTAAGTTTCCTTTCTACATTTAAAACCATTTTGTCCTATTCTTCTTTTAAAAAATGAAAACAGAGAAGAATCTTTTCCTATATATGGTTGCTATTAATTTAGGGATGTTATTAAGTCAAATCCTTAATCTTACTGTCTTCATTTAACAACTTACATATTTTTCGTTTGTTATTTCTCATTCCGTATAAATCTATTTTCCAGCCCCTTATCTATTTTAGTCCATGTTACAGAATTAGTTAAGCAGTAAAGATTACAATTTGAAGAGTGGTTATTCATTTCACTGAATATTTGGGAATGGAATGGATGTAGTCTTTTTTCACTTGTTAATATTGACTTTACATGTATTTAATCAGGATCAATATAAGCATGTTTTGACTGTAATGGTAACATGGTGTAATGTAAAAGACATATAGCTAGAGTGTTGAGTAGTAAGGGAGTAATGTCCTGGTGTGAAATTTCATAGCATATAGCCACAGGAAACAGATTATCTTAAACCAGTTTTGTTTCTTTATTATATTCACTGAACGTAAAATTATAGACTCTTAAACTTTAGAAAGGACTGTAGAAGACTTCCTTCTAAGTGCTGAAACCCTCTTAGTAACCACAATTACGGGTCTTTCAGTGGCTGTTTTCATATTTAGATAACAGGAACCTCTGCTAATCTTGAACATGGTGTGACATTGCTGCGTTTTGGAAGTAATGACTTGATATCAAACTGATTGTCTTCCTATGATTTCTAATTTGCAACTAATTCTTTCTGCAGTTACGCAGAGTCACTATGAACCCTTTTCTATGATTTTAATTGAAGCATCTGAAGATATATTTTAGGCCCCATCTATATCTTTTCACAAATCAATCTTGTCCCCCACTTCCCCAAACAAAATGTTGACTTAAACATTAATAAAAGTATAGAAAAGAGCTGCCTGCTTGGCAGAGTTCTATAATGGCTATTTTTTTTCATAGCATCTCAACAGAGCGCCACCGTGCTGAAGTTCGGAGAGCAGTAAACGATGAACGGTTAACAACAATTGCACATAAGTAAGCCATTAGTCATACAACCCCTGATTTTTTAATGACGTAGTATAACATAGTTTTGAAACAGTCTTCTTATTGTATAGCAGATTCCTGAGTCTTTTATCTTAATAGTAATATTTCTGTACTCAGGGATCCTGACCATAGAAGTGGTAACTGTTTATTCAGTTGATTATGTTTTTGCATTTGGTTAGGTAAGCTTTAAGTACTCAGGGCAAATCCAGAGTGTCATCTCTGGAGAAAAGGCAACCACAGTTTAACATACTATTCGCTTACTTAAAGCAAAGTTCAGTAATAAAGTAGTATGCTCCCCTCATTTGACAGCCCCTTAGAGGTTCTTTGTGATGGTATGTGGTATATATATTGCTTTTTAAATAGGCGTTATAAATTTTCTTTATAACTGACATTTCATGTATTTTGAGTCAGAAAAAAGATTGTAAGAATATATGTTCTGTTTTAAGAAATATGAATATATCTCAATTTACTTTAAAAAAGCCAACAAAATAAAATTATAAAGGATTCTTATCAAATTATTTTCAAATCATTATAACTATGTGATAGATGGGGTGGAGGGTGGTAGTGGACTATGGGCAGGGAACATACATTAGTAGAATATGTATGGAGATAGTGCCTCCTGAAGAACAGAAAGAATAGAAATTATCCTTAAATGTTAATGCAAGATGACAAGAACATTCCATTAAAAATAAGATATATTACAATATAATTCATTTATTTTTTTGTTTTTATGTTTTAATATGACATAAAACTAAAGGAAAAAATTCAGTGCATTTCCATAATGTGATAGTGTGTTTAAACCAGTTGGCAGTATTTGAGTTGATCGTGTAGATCCATTAGCTTCATGTTGTGCTTTACTGGTCCTCATTTTACTTAACTTATAAAATGGGGTGCTACCTTTTTAGCTGGGTAGTTTGAAAGTTTAGGTATCTGGATTTTGAGATTTTTCAGTGGTAGGTATGGATGCACTGTAGGAGTTTGGAAGTTTTCTGCTAGAGACATTAAGTATTTAGTTGTTAGGCCAACATGGTTGAAACATTCAAATATTGTGTTCCTTCTTTAATTTGCTCTAAACTTTTGAATTGGGATGCTCTAAAAATAATAACTGAACCTAGATTCTTATTTGAGAAGGTAATAGGAAACTTATGTGCTAGATAATAAAGTAGTAAGCAACAGCTTACATTCAGAGGCACTTAGAGACAAAGCTAGTACCTTAAAAGCGTTGGAAAAATATTGTGGGGCAATTAGTTGTAAGTTGATGCATCAGTTTCATACTTAAAGGATAACATTTATTTAGTCTCCTTTTCCTTTTTTCCCCTTTAAAGAATGAATTTATCCTTATATTTGGGTGAAAGACCAAGTTACAGGTATGCAAATAGGTTATTATTATTTCAGGCTTTTTCTTGTATTATTTCAAAATTGAAGCTCTCAATTATTCAGGGGCACATCTTCCCATTTATGAATTAACAGTGCCCTCTGCTTTTCCTTCTCTTCCCCTCCTCCCCCTCCTAATACTGCCCACCCTTTAGCCATTTTGCTGCTTGGGAGTACCTCTAGTCAGAGGGTGGGAAGGGAGAGGAGGTGAAAATTTTAACTAGTTATTTTACTACTTGTTAGTTGTCCTGGAAATGGCTTGGTGGAAGAATTTACAAGTATATGCCAAAGTATTTTTGGATAATATGTGGATTCCTTTAATCTGTTTGACCTCTCCCTTTCCCTCCTCTCTCTATTAGCATGGATAATTGAGAGTTGGCTTTTTATCTGCCTGTGTTTACTTTTTTATCTCCTTTCTGATTTCTTTAATACATGAATTTAATTTTCTGAAGAGTTTACTTCAGCATATAATTTTAAAAGCTTCTTAGGTCTTTCTCTGTTCCTGTTTTAATATTTTATGCTGTGGTTTTAGTGTGACTAGGTGTCATATTTTACTTGTTGAGCCCAGGGCTCCGTGAGTGTGGAATGGTGAGGAAGGCATAGATCCCCTATTGTCTACATCTCCTTTCCCCTCTTTCCCTCAGAAGTAGCAACAGAACCTAAATCCACACATCATCTATGGGATGGTTTCATACTCTGAGCCCAAAGAAAGCAACTGGAGCCAAGGAGAATGCATCTGAACTGACTGCATTCCCTTTTTCCTCTCCCTTCCCTCCCCCACTCAAAATCGCAGCTTAGGCCAGAAGGAATGTGGTTGAAAGGTGAAGAGAAAGCCGAGAAGATTGAGCACAAAGGAGGTGGAAACAAAAGGGGCAGGGAGTCTGGGATCAAAGAAAAGCCTTGCTTATGGCCAAAAGCATAAAACGTGTTTATTATTTGGCACCAGACTATTAAGTTTGATACTCAAATTCAGTTTGAAACGTGTCAGAATATTATAATATTAAAGCCTGGAATGTCAAGGGGCAGCAGAGTTTTTAATTGTGCCACTCTTGCCGGCCTTGTCTCTACCGTTCAAAGAAAGTGGCTATCTGGAATTACTGTTCTTTTAAACTCCTTCCCCATAAGCCAGACATTCATAGGCTACTGTGTGAGTTTCTGTGTGAGGGTAAAGATTTTTTTTGCTGGTGCCTTGCATGCCACAGGATGTGAGGGGCCAAGGTAGTCTCATTAGTATCATGTTAGATTTCTCAGGAAAGACTCTGGAGCAAGGTTTCTATCCTCCCTTGCCATTCTTAATCTAAATAGAGAAGCGACCCTTACGTTGAAACTTAGGCACTCCAAGGAAGCCCTGGAGTAAGATGTCTACAGAAATCTGTAAAATTCAGTTTAGATGAGTTGTGCAACTAATGCATATTTACACCTTCATTACTAAGCAAATAGGAATTTTTTATCTAATTCTAACATAATTTTTCACTCACTTAAAAAAAATTTGAGCATGTTTGCATGAGTAGAAATTTGGAAGATTTACAGATTTTTTAAAAAGTTGCAGTTCTGTTTTTTGTACTGCAAATTCTGTCTTCTCAATAGAAATATTCATGTGTTTCAAATGATTAATCTTCCATAATTTCTGCCACCATTTAAACAGTGCACCAGGTAAGTGTAGACATCACTTTATTTGTGTGTAAATGGTCACTTAGCAAACTTACTGGTGATGTTCTAATAAAAGGATAGCAAAATAGGAGTAAGTCAAGAAAACACTGAATAGCTTTTAGAATTTTTTCCTTTGACAATTAACCGTAGCCCATTTCTGTGTCTCTTTTCTTGTTTATAACATTCTTTATTTCATAACTAGTGTCAAATTGGAAATTATGTGATAACAAATATATGTAGTTAATTGGGGTTTTAGGAACTCTTCTTTCCCTTGTTTTAGGTAGGACTGGTTAAACAGTTTGCAAATTTCTTGTAGTAACCCAACTAGATTCATCAACTCCTAGAAATTCCTTTCTGGACTGAATATACATCTCAAGTTGTAAAGTAATTTATTTGTTCCATTCAGTGGAAATGTGTGACCTTAGGGAAGTTATTTAACCTCCCAGTGACTCAGTTTCTCCATCGATAAAATGAGGATAATAAATTACCAAGTTCGTAGGATTATTGAGAGAATTATGAGTTAATACATAGAAAATGTTTAAAATAGTGCCTGACATAGAAAAAATGCTTAGTTGATATTAACTACCATCAACATCGTCATCATTATCATTATTCCATTATCCACTAACAAGGGCTTTTGTGTACACTATCTAAATATGAAGGATCAGGGGACATTTTGAGTCTTAAGCCCTAGATTGGGTTATAGAATCTGGTTTGGAAATGGTACAGAAGTATTTCCGATTTAGTAAAGAGATTGATTAATTGATTCTGGGTAAATTTTAAACCTTGACACTAATCATTAGGAGAAGTGATACAACTGCCTTTTGTGAAGCCAGATCAAGGGAAGTAACACAATTGTCTTTTCATATTTCAGCCATATTTCAGTTAGATTCGTGGGGTAAAATTCAATCAGGTTTTTAGAGTAGAGAAAAAGAATAGTGTCTACTTAGGGGATAGTTCAGTGGCCTCAAGTATTTCTTAGAGTGAAGAGTGGTTTAAGTAAAATTAAAGTTGTGACAGGTTTCTTCCAGTGACCTCAGATTTAGTCTATTTTTTAACAGGAAGGATGCTAATATAGCACATCGTCAGTGACACATACTGTGTCAGTCACTGACACACAGCCCTCTTCTCTCCCTCCATACTTGGTCTCCCTCGTTTACTGCCTCAGTTTCCCTTGTATGAAAGCCTTAGAACCTCTGGCCATGCAGGCAGTTAGATCATTTTTGCAAAGGTTCAGTGAATTCTCTCCTCAATTATTAAAAAAAATCTAATCTTAATAATTATGAGTACTTTTTACCTTTTTAGTTGAATTACAACATTAAATCTTAAAGTTAGTAGATGTACTAATTTTCATTAGCAATGCCAGATTTAAACTAATGAAAACAAGGTCAATATTTAGAAGGCATAAAAATTTTTTTATAGTTTCAGTTGTGTTAATTATAAGATTTAGATTCTAGAAAAAATATGTAAGAACTTAAGTGTGTGTGGAATTCCTTGGATTCTGATAATTACTCATAATTTTGATTTTGCTTGCTTAAAATAAAGTCTCTCTTATTCACTCAGGATACTTTTTATAATTTAAAAATGTGTATTTGCTTGAGAAAATAGTTGATGCATTTTTAGTGATTGAGAACTCTCGTAGCAACATTTTCTTTTTTGTTTAGTATGTCTGGACCTAATAGCTCTTCAGAATGGTCCATTGAGGGTCGTCGCTTGGTTCCACTGATGCCCCGGTTGGTTCCCCAAACCGCCTTCACCGTAACAGCTAACGCTGTTGCCAATGCTGCTATCCAGCACAATGCATCTCTTCCAGTGCCTGCAGAAACAGGAAGCAAGGAAGGTGAGTAGAAAACTACTTGTGTGTGTAGAGATGACTTTTCTCAGATTCTTCAAGGAAAGGTATCCTGATTTTCATCTGTTTCTTAATCCCTGTGTCTGAAGGTTGCAAAACACAGTAAGCAACTCATATTCTGAAATTAGAACTGCCAAGGTTTTAGTCTGAGCCAAAACTAAATCCCCCTTTTGTTCAAAGTGTGAATTCCATTAATCAGAAAGTTGTAAAAGGCTTCCTTAGAGTGAATTTTTTGATATCAGTGTATCTTGTTAGAAGTGCATAAAAGACCTTTATAGGTGACATGGAAAATAAATGATGGAAGGCATTTACCTGCTGGGGAAAGATGCCTAACTGATTACTTAGACAATAAAACTCTGTTTTTATCTTCTGGAATCAATGGTTTATGGTGCTTCTCTCTTCTAGTCAATGTTCTGAATCCATTAGGGATTACCTGGCAGAGGAGAAGGCTTTCTTATTGTTATTTAATCTAGTAATTGATATGTGCTTTAAAAATTCTTGAACTCTCTTGGGGTCGCCAAGAGTAATATTAAATTCGAGAACGCATATTTGGATTGATTCTAGTGGCTTAATTTGGTGTTGCTTGAGAATAACCCTGAAAATAATGAAGTTGTCAGATTACTTTGGGGAATTGTTATCTCTTGACTAGCAGTGGGTTGTGGAGAAAATGAGACTGTCTTCATGCATGCCAGGCTCTGTTTTAGACCACAGAAAGCTATATTTAGAGAGACAGGTACCAATGTACAAATTTGGCCTCCACTCAGATCCTGTTTTCTTTGTTGTAGGAGAGGTATCTTCCTCTCGTCCCACTTTTACCTTTCTGTCTACCAGTTGACTGGTAGAGTGAAAGAGTAAAGGATTTCCAGTAGTCAAATCTGTGTTTGAGTCCTGGTTAGCCATTTCCTGGCCTCCAGCAACCTAGCTTCTATGAACCCTAGGTTCCTCATCTTTAAAATGAAGATGTTGTGTTGTGACAATTAGTGCTAATATATGGAAAGCAATGCATGCTACTCAGTAAGTGGTGTCTTATGAACTATTCTTGCTGCTTCTTGTTATTTAATAAATTGACATCTGATGTTGTCATTACTTTAGTCGAGTTACTGTTGTACTGCTTGGATGGCAAGTGACTAATAAGTTGTTTTATAATAAAGTAGTCTTGCTGTGGTTCCCCCCAGTAGCCAAGTTGGAAATTGCCATGGTTAGGGAAAAATTATGCATTACTTCGTCATCGGTGTTGCTATCAATATTAAAAGGGAATACAAGTACGTGCCTTTTGTCTAACTCCTGCCATGGGTGAAAAATTTTTATTTTTCTCAGTGGTGTTTTAAACTTGATTTCTTTATAGTTGTGCTCTTCTTTAGTAATGTCACCTGTAGACCAGCTATTAAATACTTGAGGAAAACCCAGTGAAGTGATGATTTTCAGGAAGGGGTTATTAATACCTTTTAACTTGACCTAATACCTAGTAATGGCCTCTAACTTCTGATCACATGAAAATGTTAAAATTGGCCTGCAGTAAAAAAATTACTTTCTGTATATGCGTGGACAGTTTTGGTGAAAGTTAACAGCAAACTTTTTTATCGTTCCTTCAGTAGTGGTTTGCTATTCCTACACAAGTACCACGTCAACCCCAACCTCTACCCCTGTTCCAAGTGGCAGCATAGCAACGGTTAAGTCTCCAAGACCTGCCAGTCCTGCCTCCAATGTAGTTGTCTTGCCAAGTGGAAGTACTGTTTATGTCAAAAGTAAGTGATATTCTCAGTGTTATCAGGGCCGTCTTGGCTAAATGCTGCAAAATAGGCTCTGATTAGATCTGCCTTCCTGGATGAAATCATCGGTCCACTGGCTATTAGCAGTGGTTAGTTTTTGAAGGTTGTAAATTCCTTTCTTTACACGTGACTAGGTATATATTGCTTTTTAATTAGTTCTGGGGGTTGAGAAGTGACTTTTTTTGTTCTCTGTGGGAAATCTGCCTTGAACAGTGCTATCTTCCAAGTATTCCCTTATTTTGATTGTCATGGAATAGATTATGTGAACGGAAACCGAAGAAATGTGCTTCTGTGATTTATTCTGTGTTTACTCCTATAATTGTAATCTCTGTAATGTTTTTTACAGAATTATTTATATAGTATATCATCTAGCTGCTACATTCAGTGATACATTCTAGAGAGTCCATCTTTTATATTTCTAGTTGACTTTAAGCTTTTGAGTTTATTTGCAGTTTTTAAGCCTTGATTCTCTCCTGTGAAACAGTTTAATGTCCAGGTCATTTTTTGGTTTTAGTGTCTGTTATGTCAATATTGTCTTACTTTTGTTATCAGCTGGAGATGATTAATATTTGATTTTCCTTTTTCTCAATATAGGGATAAACTTGATTTCTTTGTAACTTTTAGAGGTAGAGTTTGCTGTTTTAGCAATGATTTTAGGTCATTGTCAGCCTTATTTAAATTAAAGTCTAAAAATGAAGGCATAAGAGTATCAGGAGTTATATTTTATTAAAAATTCCATGAGTCCTGCTGTATACTTTTCTTTGCTCTGCTCTGTAGAGATTTCCTGTGTATGTTTCAAGGTTTTATGTTTCTCATTTGATTTTTTTTTTAAAGAAGTCTGCAAAAATAGTTGAAGCTTTAGTTCATAAAGAAAAAAAACTAAGAATCTGGAACTGTTAAGTTTATATCTGATTTCTGTAGATTAAGCCAAGGTGACTGTGAGAGATGTTTTTTTAAAGATTTTTTACTTATTTGACAGAGAGAAACACAGTGAGAGAGAGAACACAAGCAAGGGGAGTGAGAGAGGGAGAAGCAGGCTTCCCACCGAGCAGGCAGCCCGATGTGGGGCTCAATCCCGGGTCTCCCGGATCATGACCTGACCGAAGGCAGTAGCTTAACCAACTGAGCCACCCAGGCGCCCCGAGAGATGTTTTTTATTTTTTATTTGTTTTTTTATTTTTATTTTATATATTTATATGGGGCTCAAACTCACGGCCCTGGGATTGAGAGCTGTATGCTCTTCTGACTGAGCCTGTCAGGTGCCCTGCAATCTTTTTTTTTTTTTTTAATCAATTTTTATAATAGGAAGTTTATTGCTTTATTCCCAGAAGTCACACAGACAACATTAGTTGGAGATAGAATCATTCGTTAATCTACCTTCATATGTTCAAGGCACTTATGTACCAGGGAAAGAAACCAATAAATCTTGGTCATTGCCATCTGGGAGCCCTTAATCCTGGGAGATGTGCAGACCAACAGCCACATTGCCATGGGGCAAGTGATACAAAAGAGAATATCTGGAACTGTTTAAGCACAAAGTGCTTAAACTCTTTTGCTTAGAGGAGTAAGGGAGAGCGTCACTGAGAAGATGGTTTGCAGGATGATGAAGAGTTCATTGTTGGTATGTAGTATTCCCCAAAGAACTATAGCGTTTGGAGACTCTGGTTGGATAGAATGTGGTAAGGTGGCTTTGGGGAATGGTGAGCAGTTCAGTGTCTTGGGATTATAGGGGTACACAATGTTGGGTAGAATAGGGTATAGTTGGCTCTAGAGCAATGTGGGACTTAGGGATGCTGACTCCCTGTGCAGTTGAAAATCTGCATATAACTTGACTTCCTAAAAACTTAACTACTAGTCGTCAATAGTGGACCAGAAGTCTTACTGATAACATAAACAGTCAACGAGTACATATTTTGTATAGGTGTTATATACTGTGTTCTTGCAATAAAGTAAGCTAAAGAAAAGAAAATGTTACTAAGAAAATCATAAGGAAGAGGAAAGAGAAACATTTACAGTATCATACTGTATTTATAAAAAAATTGCACATATTAGTGGACCCGTGCAGTTCAAACTTGTGTTTGTGTTCTTGGACAGCGGTAGAGTCTTGAATGATGTAGTAGTGATTTAAGTGCCTCATCTTGTAGGGAGATAAAAACTACTTAAGAATTTAAGGCAAGGCATCGACACAATTAGGTATAAGATTCTGTAACTGACAGTAGGATGGAGGGTAGAAGTGGAGTGATTGGAAGCATGGACACCTTTTAGGAGGTTGCTAAAATATAGGCAGGAGATACGAAGGTCTGACATAGCCACAGGGTTAAAGAAAGGAGTAAAGGCATTCAGAGAAAACTTCTGAGGGAGGATTGATAGGACTTACTGTTTGGTTGGGCATGAGGCAAAGGCAAAGGTCAAGGATGTCTGATGACACAAAGATTTAAAATGAAGTATAAAATTCAGAGTTAGATTGTGATAAATACAACAGTTAGCTTGTGATAAATACAACAAAACCGCTCTTGCCTTCCAGGTGTTAGCTGTTCAGATGATGATGAAAAACCCAGAAAACGAAGGCGAACAAATTCTTCTAGCTCCTCCCCTGTTGTCCTAAAGGAAGTTCCAAAGGCTGTTGTTCCCGTCTCAAAGACGATCACTGTGCCCGTGAGTGGCAGTCCCAAGATGAGCAACATCATGCAGAGCATTGCCAACTCCTTACCACCCCACATGTCTCCTGTGAAAATAACTTTCACCAAACCATCAACACAGACGACAAACACAACAACACAGAAGGTATGTGAAGGAGGGAGTCTCTGTCTGCCAATTGCTGTTTCCATCTCTTTCAGTCAATGTGATTCAGATTATTAAACATGCACTGAGTGCTTACTATGTGCTTGGCATTTTGCTGGGAATGATCAGGTTCTTTAATTCTGCACAGAAGCTTTGGGATAGGTATTACTAATTCACTTTTTTGTAGACGAGGCTCAGAGATTCCAAATGACTTGCCTAATGTCACATAGCCAGCAGATGTCATACTTCTAGGACTTGTTCTATTTTAGTACTGTAATGCCATTTGGAAAAAACTAAGTAAGATTTTTTTTTTAACCTGTATGTGAGTAACTTTACCTTTAGGAACTCAGTTTTTACTTTGCCAGATTAACAAAATTGTCAGAAGTGGGTGTTTTATAGAAGACAGGAAGGATATGATTAAGTGAATAATTATGGTTGCCTTCTTTTTTATTCTTTGTATGCTATCATTAGTTCTTTCCTAAACTCTTCTCAGTATGTTCAGATCATCAGTGTTCTGTCAGTTGTATATTATTAGAACCCTGTAACTTGCCACACTAATCTGGATGCTGATGGCACCCTACGCTTGTTGGACACCTGTATTTCTGGGGTCTCCCTTCACTAGCATGCTGATACCCCTCTTTCATTTTATACTCATTTGCTGGAGCATCCTCCCGTATTTTCTTGGTGGATGGGTGGATGGAAGGTAAATTTTTTAAGACTTTGTGTGGTGGACTGAAAATGTCTTTATTTTACTCTCCCACTTTCTTGATGATATAGGTAAAATATTTTTTAGGTTGGAGGTAATTTTCCCTGAAAACTTTGAAGATATTGCTCCATTGGCTGTTGCCTTCAGTATTACTTTTGAGAAGCCCAGTGCCCTTTTAGTTTCCTCTTTTTCTCTTTGAAAACTCTTGGTAACTTTCAGAGTTCTGAAATTTCAAGGTAATTTGTCTTGGTGTGGGTCTTTATTTTATCCATTGGTGCACATTAGTGGTCCCTTTCACACTAGACACTCAAGTCCTTCAGTTCTGGGAAATTTCTTGACTTATTTCATAGATTTTCTCTTCTCTCTTTTTGGGTCAACTATTTAGGATATTGAACTGCCTGGATTGATCCTTTTGCTTTTCTTTTTTCACTTCCTTTTTCATTTGTTTGCTTTTTCTTTCTACTGTGCAAATTCTTCTGAATTTGAATCTCAGTTTTTGCCACTTACTAGTTTTGTGACTGTGGGAAAACTAAATTCTGGAATTAAGTTTTCTCATCTGAAAAACAGAGAAAACAACCTATAAGGTTTTGGGGTGTAAATAAATGAGATAATAAATATAAAACTGTTAGAATAGAGCCTAGCACATAGTAAATGCTCTGTAAGTATTACTTTCTTTATCCTTTAATGTTACCCTTCACTGTTTTTCTGAATTTGTCCTTTTTGCTATCATACTTTAAATTTCTGATGACTTAACTCTTTCTTGATCTCTGAAAGTTTCTTTTTTAAAAAGCAGCATCCTGTTCTTTCATGAAGTCACTATATTCTGATGATATTCATGACTTTTTTTGATGTTGTATTCTTTCATGTTTTCTCTTACTTGTACCTTTTATCTATTTGTTTTGATCTCTTTTTCATTTTAGAGTTTTCTTAAATGCTGTCTGTCTGTTTATATATGAATATGGGCACTAAAAGCTGATAGAGAGCTGTATGTGTGGGGTGGGGCATGTTGGCTGGTGACTTTGTAGGTTGACCTACCTGGGCTGTTTTTTTGAGAAAAACCTACTACCTCTTTACCTCTATCAGTTATCAGTCTCTTTAGGGCTTTATTGTGGACTGGTCAGATTTCCTCAGAGAAGAATTTTCCAGTCTTCTGCTTAGAGTAGTTAGCAAGGCAACGGGCTGGACAGTCTCACCATTCAGTATATAGACTTCATTTAACTGCTCTGTAGCATAGCACTCAGCTCCCTTGGCCCAGTGAGTGTTAGTAAATTCCCTTGGATTCAATATCTCCCTCAAGAGAATAAATTCCTTACCTTCCTTTAGGGTGAGGGAGGATAGGTGTAGATACAAATGCTACTTAAATAGATTTTCAACGAATTTTCCTCTCTCTAAGTGCCACTTTTACTCCCGTTTAAGACATATCACATGCTCTCAGTTCCTGAGTCTTTCTGGGGTTCTCTGGTTTCCACTTTCGAGGTTGTGCTTGATTGATTACTACTTACCTGTTTTCTAGTTTATAAAACTTCATAGCTGTTACTTTCTTTTCATTTTGACCTTAGGGGTTTACATGCCTCTTCCCCTTTAACAAAAATCCCTTCATACCATTTTAGAGGGATTTGGGAGAAGGAAAGGAGGTACAGTCTTATCTTCAGCAGATGATCTTTCCCACCTTTGAACCCTCAGATACACAATAACTTTCATTTAAAGAACCTCCTTGAGTTTTCTGAAAACATGTCATTACATAAGACATATGAAATAATTTTCTTAGTAAACCATGGGTGATAATGAGCTGATATGTGGAATGTAATTCTATTTTCAGTTTTAGGATGAGGCATTATGGTACAGTGTTAAAATCAAGCAAGAATTTTTGTAGTCAAAGAGGCCTGGGTTGGAACTCCCGCTCTTCCAGTATGACCTGAGATAAATTAGTCTTTCTAAATCTGTTTTCCCATTAGTGAGAGGAGAATAAAGCCAATCTTAAAAATCATTGTGAGGATTAAATGAAACTAGGTATTTTAAAGTATAGCAATAGGTATCCGATCAAAAAATGTTATCTCCCTTTCCTTGCCGGTAGTTTATGTAAGGCAGTGTTTTATTTATTTGCACTGTTGAGAATGAGCTCTTCCAAAATGAATTCATCAGTTAACTGAAGCTTACCCCTTAATATATAGAAATTGACTATTTTTGATGACTTTTTAAATGTTATGCTAAACATGATTTTTGCATTTGTATTTGGTGACTCCAAGGTAATCCTTCTGAATATCACTTTTCATATTATATAATGCAGTTAATTGCTTTCTGGACTAGCCCTATAGTAAGTGTTATCAGCCTGCTATACTCTGTGAGTTTATAAGTCTACTTATTGTAATTTTTTACTGCCTTTTTTTTTGCTGGGACTTATTTATCTGTAATTCTTCTGTCTTCCCCCTTCTTAGCTACTTTTTTAATTTGGTATTTGAGAAATAGTGTAGCAAAGTTGTAGCTAAAAGAGCACCTATCTCCCATTTATGTCTGTCTATTCCATTACTCATTTTATTTTTGTTTATTATCTTTATAACCAGTTAATATCATATTATATATTTATTCATTTATGGTTTCTACCATAGAGTATATGTTGCTGACGGTAGAAACTTTATCTTATTCATCACTGTATACGCAAGTATTTAGAATAGTACATGACACATAGAAGGTGTTAATTAATGTTTGTTGAATGAATGAATGAAAAAATGAATAAATTTCATTCCAATTCTGACCCTGCCACCTCTCTTGAACCTCAGATTCCTTATAGAACAAAGATCGTAGTACCTCCTGAGTTATCAGGATAGTTATATGAGATGATTCATGGAGAATACTTAACACAGTACATATGATGAATGCTTCCTAAATGTCACCTTAACATTATTAACTTTCAAATCTTCTTTGTTAGACATATATAAAAAACTTGTAAAAGATGGAAGTTCACCTGTAAGTGAAGTCGGCGTTTTTTTGTTTTGTTTTGATTCAATGACTTTACCATATCTTTTTGTTTTTTTTCAGAATTGCCAATTAAGAATGGGTAGTTGAGGTTGTTGACATATGATTCTTATAAGCATATTTATCTCCACGGTCATATGAACCATACCAGGAGATTCCAAGCTCAGAACCTTAGATTTGTCCTACTGTACTTAAAAAATAAACATTTAAAACAAATTAAATTAAAAATAAGACTCATTCATTCCACAAATATTTACTGAGTGTCTACTATGTCCCAGAGGCAAAACTATACTCTCTTATTTCATGTGTACCCAGTGCCATTGGTTTTGTTACTTCTTGGACAAGCTGAATATGATAGCACTAATAGATATTCTTTGGAATTTTTGTTTGTTTTTTGTTTTCCTTCTGCTGGGTAATTGGACTTCTTTGAAATCTGTGTAAGGCTGTTTTCATTATTGCATTCACCTTTGATTTTTCACAAATCCCATGTAAGTTAACTTAGGAAGTATTTTAGGTAAAGTGACTTTACATTAAGTATAATTATTTATGAATTTATGGGCTTAATTCAAATTCAAATAGGTCATATATTTTCAGGGTAGACAAATTTCCACCTATGTTAATGTGGTGCCTTCATTTTAAGTATAACATTGGTACAGCACTTATATGAACAAAGCAACAAAATATAGCTTTATGCTTTCATGTGCTTGATTGATATTTTTCATTTTATCCTTAGGGTGCAAGTCCCAGCACTCTTAAGGAGTTTTTGTGAGTGCTAGAAGGTCAGTAATTTGAATTATGGCCTGAATAAACACTGTTTGGTTCACTTGGTTTCAAAATCCCTTTATTTCCCCTGTTGTAATTCATAACTTTAAAGTACAAGTAAATTTCCTTTGAGGTGGATCTCTAATTTTGGATAACCCCTTTTCAGATCAGAAATCAACATGCAGACTGAAATCTTAAAATACATTTTATCATTTGTATCTATAGCCTAAAACGTGCTCTTAAAGACTTCTAGATTTATTTTCCTGAAATTTGTTTTAATGTTAGAAGCCTACATGGATACTCTAGTTTTAACATTGGAAATACTTGACAGAAGTGTGAATGCTTCCCCTTCCCTTGCCCATGACAGACATTGTTAATTGACGGTGGCATATTTTCCTGCCAGGCCTTGATGAATCCTTATCTGTGTCACAGGGTCCTTATAAATGCTGCTCCAGGAAGCTACTACTATGAGTTCAGAATTGGCAAATGTGAAACCTAATTGCCATTACCACTATAATTGGTTTGACTGTGGTAGTAGCTATAGTTCTTTGGATTCTCAGGGGTATCAGAATTTGGGAAAAAGATATATAACATTTTATATATGTATAAAAGATATATAATATTTTATATAAGGGAACAAAAAAAGAATACATAAAATATATTTCCAGGTTGAATTGGTCTGTAACACCTTCACTGAATAGTAGTAGTAAACTGATAATTACTGTTTGTGGACTGCCAAATATTGACCACCTGCTATGTGCCTAGCACTATGTTAGATGCTTCACCTCATTATCTCATTCAGTCTTTGTGATGATTTGTAAGGTAGGTATTATTATCCCTATTTTATAGATGAAAATTGGAGTCCAGAGATTTTACCTGTCTGGGGCCTGCCATTTGTCAGTATCCGAAGCAGACTTAAGCTCAGGTTCATTTGACTCTTCAACTTCTGGTCTTTTTACCATATTGGTCTACTACTTCTTCTCAGTTTATATGATGGCTTTTGATTGTTTTTGTAATAATGATATAGAGATATGTGCTGATAGAGTCTATCTGGAAGTACGCTGGTCAAGGTTATATAGGTGTTCGCTGGTCAAGACTTAGATATCTCTCTTGACTCGTCAAATAATTAACGAACTGCTTAAAGTAGTGGATATGTAGTTACATCTTCTAATTCTCCATTACACTGCAAATATATAATAATGATGATATGGTCAAAATAATGACGATATAGTCATCTTTGATATGTCGGTACTGGGTGCAGACATACTCAGTAAATTTTGACCAACTGGTGTAACATCAGGCCTTCTTTCGGACTAATGTGAAAATGAAAGAGAATTTCTCCCTTATTTCTTCGGATTTTTCAAAACAATGTTCTGCCCTAGGTAGATAGAGGTAATTTTGCTGAAAGAAGAAAAAGAAACTCTGCTCTGTTTTGGGTATCACCATACCACCATTATACCCACCCAGAATAAATCTGTGATACTGTAGGTTTGTAAATGATTTTTGTGTTCTCAACTGTAAAATGGGGATAATAATAGTGTCTGTGTCATAGAATTTTGGGGAGATTTCAATTTAGCTAACGCACATTAGCTCTAGGAGTTTATCTTGACTATGTTCTTTTCCTTAGGCCTACCATTTCCCTACCTCAACAAGTCCTATTGACTCTACCTCTTAAAAAAATCCGTATGCGATCACTTCTCTTTATTTCCACTCTAATACTCCAGTCCTTGCAGCCTCTATCGTTTCTTGCCTCTCTACTGTAACAGTTTATTTACTAGTCTCACTGCTTTCATTCTTGCCACTCAACACATAGCAGCTAGAATGATCTTCTAAAATATAAATCAAATTTTGTTGTTTCCCCACTTAAAATCCTCCTGTGGCTTTCTGTTATACTTAGTATAAAATTACAATCCTTTACTCTGGCTTATGAATATGACCTGGCCTCTCCTTACTTTACCAACTCCTCCTTGCTCTATATGCTTTTTGCTATACCGGCTCACTTTCTGTTTTTAAATACATCAAGCTGATTTCAACTGTAGGTCCTTTGCTCTGTCCTATTCTTTCTCCTCTGAAGTTCTTTGCCTCCCTATGTCTTCTATACTTTTCTAACCATACCGGCTAACTTTGGAGTCTCCTTCCTGCTTCTTCTTTTCCTTCCATTCCATGTATCAAGCTATGAACAAATCCTATTGGTTTTACCTTTAAGTATATTCAGAATCTGTTTACTTTTCACCACTTCTGCTACAAACACTTTGGTCATGATCATCTCTGCTTGCTTTTATTCCGGGAGCATTCTAAATGTCTCCTTTTTTCTTCTACTTCTGCTCTACTGTACTCTTCATCTAGCAGGCAGTAATGCTTTTTAAAAAATGTCTTTTGGAATAGCTTTAGATTTATAGAAAAAATGAGGAGATAGTGCAGAGAGTTCTCCTATACCCTACACTCAGTTTCCACTGTTCTTAACATTTTATATTACTGTGGTACTTTGTTATAATTAATGAACTAGTATTGATGCATTAAGATTAACTAAAGTCCATGGTTTATTCAGATTTCTTTACCCATTCTTTTTCTCTGTTCCAGGATACCACATTACCTTTACTTGTCATGTCTTCTTAGGTTCCTCTTGGCTGTGAAAGTTTCTCAAGACTTCGCTTGTGTTTTAAAGAATACTGGTCAGATATTTTGTAGGAGGCTCCACTATTGGAATTTGTCTGATGTTTTTCTCATCAGAAGACTAGGGTTTGGGGTTTTTGGAAGGAAGACCACATTGTTAAAATGCCATTTTCATCATATCACGCCAAGGGTATATCACATCACTATGATCTTACATCATCTTGTCCCCCATTACTTCCCCGGTTCTGTCTTCTACTCTCTGTGTCCTAAATTCTAATCCCATTCATTAAGTCCTTAAAGTTTATTAAAGATACCAAGCTTGCTTCTGCCTCAGGGCCTTTTTGTTTGCTGTGTTCTATGCCATTGGAGCACTTCCTCAAGGTGGCAACATGGTTCACAACCCTGCTTCTGCTCAAATGTTACCTTATCAGAGAGATTTTTGTTGAATACTGTATAAAAAATAACACAGTACCCCCAGTATTCTTTATTTCCTACCCTGCTTTATTGTCTCTTCCATTTATCTGTATATGATATATATTTACTTTTCTAATTTGTTGTTATTTCCTTCCCCACCTATAAGAATTTAGCTCCATGAAAGTATGAACTTTGTCTGCTCTCTTCATTCCACTATCCCCAGCATCTAGAACCATGCCTGGCACATAGTAGATGCTCAACAAATATTTATAAATGAATGATTATCCAAATTCCCGTTATACTCCCCAAGCAGTACATTGAATTGCTACTTCACTGTATCTTATACAGCATTGAACATTGTTTTTAAAATATTTGGCTGGTAAAAATTGTTTCTTTTAAACATATTTGATGATTACTAGTAAAGGAAAGCTAACATATTTATAGTTGTGTATTTTGATGAATTGTTTCTTCATATTTCATAAGCTATTTTTGAATTATATATGAGTCTAGGTACGTTAGTAGTATAGTGGGTTCATGAAAATAACTTATTTTTCCTTCCTTAGGTTATTATAGTGACCACATCACCAAGTTCAACCTTCGTGCCCAACATTCTCTCCAAATCCCATAACTATGCAGCAGTCACTAAGCTTGTACCAACATCAGTCATTGCTTCCACAACCCAGAAGCCACCAGTGGTCATAACTGCTTCACAGTCCTCCCTGGTCAGTAGTAGCAGCAGTGGCAGCAGCAGTTCTACACCATCACCTATTCCTAATACGGTTGCAGTCACAGCTGTGGTATCTTCCACACCATCTGTGGTCATGTCAACAGTAGCACAAGGTGAGTGGTGATCCGCCATGGAATTCTGTACCTGTGGTATATGGGAATTTTGAAGAAAACCATCTAGGTGTATTTTTCTGCTCCGGGTATGAGGATCCCTGCTTTTTATATCAAAAATTACTACTCCCCTTACCCCAGGCTGAGAATGTCAGGATAGTGGGTTGCTCAGTTTTCCTATGTTAACATGCTTATTCCAAGATTTTTCTTTTCCAAATGCATAGTACCTAATCACCTAAGCAATTAATATTTACAAAATGTACTTTAACCCTGTCAATAACCAACTTTATTTTATTTTCTTTTTTTTAAAAAAAGATTTTATTTATTTGACAAGTAGACAGAATGACAGGCAGAGGGAGGGGGAGAAGCAGACTCAACCGCTGAGCAGGGAGCCTGATGCAGGGCTTGATCCCAGGACCCTGGGATCCTGAACCGAGCTGAAGGCAGATGCTCAACTGACTGAGCCACCCAGGCGCCCTTCAATAACCAATTTTAAAGATGTTATTTATTTGACAGAGAGAAGCACAGCCAGAGAGGGAACACAAGCAGGGGGAGTGAGAGAGGGAGAAGCAGGCTTCCCGCAGAGCAGGGAGCCCGATGTGGGACTCGATCCCGGATCTCCGGGATCATGCCCTGAGCCGAAGGCAGTTGCTTAACCAACTGAGCCACCCAGGCGTCCCAATAACCAATTTTAAAGGCATGTGAAGATATCGTGAATATAGTGAAATTTTTATTTATTTATTTATTTTAAAAGATTTTTATTATTTTTAAGTAATCTCTACACCCCGCGTGGGGCTTGAACTTATAGCCCTGAGATCTAGGGTCATATACTCTACTGACTGAGCCAGCCAGGCACCCCTAATGAAATTCCTAAATGAGGAACTTGAAATTACAATTGACTTTTGAGCAACATAGGGGTTGGGGCACTGACCCCTGGCATGGCTGAAAATCCACATACAACTTTTGACTCTCCCAGAACTTAACTACTAAGAGCCTGCTTTGACCAGAAGCCTTACCGATTAACAATTGATATTTCATATGTTGTATCCATCAAATGCTGCATTCTTATAATCAAGTAAGCTAGAGAAAGGAAAATGTTATTAAAATCACAAGGAAGAGAAAATACATTTCTCAAACTGTACCGTATTTGCT
This sequence comes from Spilogale gracilis, assembly GCA_004023965.1. Lineage (NCBI taxonomy): Eukaryota > Metazoa > Chordata > Mammalia > Carnivora > Mephitidae > Spilogale > Spilogale gracilis. The sequence continues at coordinate 59,911 of PITA01003331.1, forward strand.
GAATACATCTCTGTATGAGTGGACCCAGTTCAAACCCGTGCTGTTCGAGTCAACCTTTCTCAAAGTTCTTAGGGGAAACATTAAGTATACAACCTCTTCAGAGTAACCCAATGATAAGAAGGAGGAGGAAGAGGATGAGTTCAAGGACGTGTCATTCACCTTTTCTTCAATCTCCCTAAGTTTTTCTGTATTGGTGGTTGATGAGAGCTATTAAGAGGAACTAAAGCTGAACTGAAGAACAATTACTGCTTAGTAATTCCAGAGGAAAGGAAATATGGAAATTTCAGTTCCATGTTAGCCTAAATACGTTTAGCTCTCTTTCATATCCTTGTCTTCCTTTCTATGAAAGGCAGAATAGCACTCTGTCAGAAATCTTTTTCTTAGTGTTAGTGAGTCTTAAGATGAGAGTGGGAGAGAAGCATGTGCTATACAGAAGTATCATACTCATAGTTGTGGTCTATCAGAGGAAGCATAGAAACAATATAGAACCCAACTAGTATTAGTTTTCATTGGATTTTACTTGAACGATAAATACATAGCTAAAGATAGAGTGGGACTTGGAAATATTCTAGTTTATGAACTAGTAGTGAATACAAGCACTTGAATAGGAAAACACAAGTATATTTCATCATTGTTTTAGTAATGTTTAGTGTGTTCTCTATAACCGTGTAGACAAGGAAGAGGCTACGTAGATGCAACACCATCAGTGTTGCTTTACAGCCCTAATGCTAGGATGTGAAAGCAGCTGTCATTTCCTGGCTCTGGTATCTATTTAATGTCTCAGTCAAGGACAGGGAAATAGCAGGCTTGAAATTTTCTTTTATTTATTACTTTAAGTAATTTTTAAAAAAAGTTTAATTTTTCCATTTGCACAGCAGTAAACTACAATACAGTATTGTTAAAAATAGAAATATTTCGGCATCTGGGTGGCTCACTTGGTTAAGTGTCTGCCTTCGACTCAGGTCATAATCCCAGGGTCCTGGGACAAAGCCCCGCATTGGACTCCCTGCTTGGCAAAGAGCCTGCTTCTTCCTCTCCCTGCCGCTCTATTTGTGCATTCTCTCTCTCTCTGTCTCTCTGTCAAATAAATAAATAATTTTTTTTTAAAGATTTTTTTTTTTTTTAATTATTTGACAGAGAGAAACAGAGAGAACACAAGCAGGGGGAGTGAGAGAGGGAGAAGCAGGCTTCCCACCAAGCAGGGAGCCCAATTTAGGGATCAGTCCTGGGACTCTGGGATCATGACCTGAGCTGAAGGCAGATGCTTAACGACTGAGCCATCCAGGTGCCCCCTTTTTTAAAGAATTTATTTATTTGACAGAGAGAAACACAGCTAGAGAGGGAACACAAGCAGGGGGAGTAAGAAAGGTTCCTGAGAAGCAGGCTTCCCGCTTAGCAGGGAGCCCAATGCAGGGCTCTATCCCAGGACTCTGGGATCATGACTTGAGCCGAAGTTAGACGCTTAAGGACTGAGTCACCCAGGTACCCCTAAATAAATAATCTTAAAAAAAAATAGAAATAATTTTTATACAGAAAGTCTGTTGAAAATGTTGGTTGCAAACATGATCTAAATTTACCATTTTATAATTAGAAGGTGAGAGAAGGAATGGCCTTGGGTCATAATCCCAGGGTCCTGGGACTAAGCTTTACCTCACTGACCCCTGTATCAAAGCTATCATCCACTGATAATTATTTTTCCCAGTACTCATCACAGAGTTTGTTGAAGTTTTATTGAACTGTTAGAAGGATTACTGTTCTTCTAAAGGAAGATATTATTACTTGAGATAAAAGGGATGTTTCTCTTGGCCACTAATGAAATATCTTTTTTTTTTTTTTAAGATTTTATTTATTTATTTGAGAGAGAGAGCGCACGCAAGGGAGCACGAACAGGGGGAGGGGTAGATCAAGAAGCAGATTCTCCACTGAGTAGGGAGCCTGATGCAGGCTCCATTCAAGGACCCTGGGATCATGACCTGAGCCAAAGGCAGACACTTATGGACTGAGTCACCCAGGTGCCCCACTATTAATGAAATATCATTAGGCAAAATGAATATTCCATTCTTCTGTTTTTCACACTGTTTTTTCTAGGTATCCTCTGAAACTCTTGGGAATTTAGGACTTCCCTATTTTCTCCTTTGCTTCTTTTTTTTTTTCCCTAAAGATTTTATTTATTTACTTGACAGAAACACAGCTAGAGAGGGAACACAAGCAGGGGGAGTGAGAGAGAGAGAAGCAGGCTTCCCGTGGAGCAGGGAGTCTGATGCGGGGCTCGATCCCGGGACTCCAGCATTGTGACCTGAGCTGAAGGCAGTCGCTTAACCAACTGAGTCACCCAGGCGCCCCTCCTTTGCTTCTTATAGTGTCCTCTATCTTTTTGAGTTCTAAGTAGTTATAGGGAAACTGAACATGATATCTCAGAGGTTTCTTAGAAATTCACTGGAATTCAATAGCGTGTGAGAGCTATAAAAATAAACTCATGAATGCAGATATTCAAGGAAACTATAAGAGCAGAGTTGCCATTCTGACTGCAGGGCTTCTGTAGCAGCTTCTCTGTGGTTAACTGGGGGACAAGAGTATTCAGTGTCTGCTTTTGTTGGGTACTAGAAACAGGCTATTTTAGAGTTGATGTATCTGTTTCTGGTTGTTCTTATAGGGTCAGCTGGTGGTACAGGGGGAAGAATCTTAATGGCAGTAACTTGGTAGGTGATTCCATGTTTATAAGCATCGAGATGGTTCCAAAGGTAGGGGACTGTGTTCCTATGGTTGACTTATGCCAGGGGGAAGGAAAGGAACCCCTTAATATTTCAAATACGGATATTCTTAAAATTTTGCTGATTAGAATGGTTATTCTGAGTTGGTTGTCTGAAAGTTTAAAGGATAATTTAGGGGTGCCTGGGTGGCTTAGTCAGTTAAACAGCTGCCTTTGGCTCAAGTTGTGATGTTGGGGTCCTGGGATCGAGCCCCATATCAGGCTCCCTGCTCAGCAGAGAGTCTGCTTCTCTCTCTTCCTCTACTGCTTCCCCTGCTTATGCTCTCTTGGTTGTGCTCTCTCTCTCTCTATCTTAAATAAATGAATAACATCTTTAAAAAAAAAATAAAAGTTTGAAGGATGATTAAAACACTTTTATTATGGAAAATTCCAATCACATATAAGTAGAGAAACCAATAAAATGAATCCCCATGAGCCTGTTGCCCAGCTTCAGAGATGGTCAGTCTTATTTCATCTATACCTACTATTTCCCCCCACACACCTTTGACCTGGAGTGTTTGGAAGCAGATCCCAGATATTATATAATTTCAGCTATAAATACTTAAGTATGTATCCCTAAAAAAAAGATCACAACTCACAATGCCACTATCACCTAGAATTTTTAATAGTAATTTCTTGATAGGATAAAATATTCCGTTCTTATCTCAGTTTCCTTGATCATGCATAAAAAAATTTTTAATTGGGATCCAAAGTCCACACATTGATTGATATGGTTAAGTCTTTTTTAACCTAATAAGTCTCTCTTCCTTTTCTTTTTTTCCCCTTTTGCAGTTTACTTGTTGAAGAAATCCATAATTTTTCATGAGAATTTGCCATAGTCTAAATTTTACTGATTTTTATCCCTATGGTGTGGTTTAACTAGTGCTCCTGTTCCCTGTATTTCCATAAAACTGGCAGTTAAATCAAGAAGCTTTATCAGATTTAAGTCTGATTGTTTTTGGAGATGGGGGATTGAACATTTTTTTAAAAAGATTTATTTATTTGAGAGAGAGAGAGGGAGCACGAGTGGGGGGAGGGGTAGAGAGAGAGGGAGAGGGACAAGCAGACTGCCCCTTAGGCGAGGCTTGATCCCAAAACCGTGAGATCATGACCTAAGCTCAAGTCAGATTCTCAACTGATTAAGCCACCCAGGCTCCCTGAGATTGAAAATTTTTAAGTGGTATTGTGTACTTGCTGTTGTCTCTCTTTAGGAGGCACATAATGTCTGATTTCTCTCTTTAATGATATTAACTGATAAGTGGGTACAAGTATTACCAACTGTTTTTTTTTTTTTTTAAGATTTTATTTATTTATTAACAGGGAGAAAGATCACAAGTAGACAGAGAGGCAGGCAGAGAGAGGGGAGGAAACAGCCTCCCTGCTGAGCAGAGAGCCCGATGCGGGCCTCGATCCTAGGACCCTGAGATCGTGACCTGAGCTGAAGGGAGAGGCGTTAACCCTCTGAGCCACCCATGTGCTCTTACCAACTGTTTTAATAGCTGTTGATAGTCTTCACCTAGGTCATTATTTCATTGATAGTTGCAAAATGAATTTTTTCTCTATTTTCTTCATTTATTAGGTGGAATTCTTGAAGAACTTTCTGTTATTACCATTGGTTACTTTGAGGTATAGTTCATATAGAAAAAGCAGGATAAATACCTGAATATTTCCCTCTATTTATATTTTCAGATAATGAGTTCAGGGAGCCGGACATGGGTATTGATCCCAGGACTCTGGGATTCTGAGCTGAAGGCAGCCACTTAACACACTGAGCCATCCAGGCACCCCCATATTATTAAGATTTTTGATGTCTGTTAATCTATTGCAGGTATTCTTTTGGTGTTCAAATTTCCCCATATATTCCAATGGGAGTCTCTTCCAGTTGGCTCCTAAATTCTTTTGAAACAACCACATTAGTCCTTGATAGCCCTTATTTTGTGATATGACAAGTTGTTCTAGGTTCATTTTATATATTTTCAGATTTGGAGTTAGACCTTTTTCCAGGAGCTCTGGTTTCTTAGTGAGAAATGGTGTTTAGATATCACAGTCTGGACACTGTAGGGATCGTCATTGCTATTGAATTGGTCATTGTTTCTAAATCTTTTGAATCTTTTGAATCTGTGGACAGAACTAGTGTCCCCCTTTTTTTGAGGAGGAAATACATCATTAGTTCATACTGGTGATAAATGATCAATTCCCATTTAAAATTATGGGTTTTTTTTTTTAAAGACTTTATTTATTTGACAGAGAGAAACACAGCCAGAGGGGGAACACAAGCAGAGGGAGTAAGAGAGGGAGAAGCAGGCTTCCCCCTGAGCAGGGAGCCTGATGTGGGACTTGATCCTGGGTCTCCGGGATCATGACCTGAGCCGAAGGCAGTTGCTTAACCAACTGAGCCACCCAGGTGCCCCAAAATTATGGGTTTTTACTTCATTGTTTTTCTCTTTGTATAATTGCATCTTTTTTGTCCTTATGCTGGAAATCCTGGTTTCTTTTTTTTTTTTTTTTTTAAGATTTTATTGATTTATTTGACCGAGAGAAAGATCACAAATAGGTGGAGAGGCAGGCAGAGAAAGAGGGGGAGCAGGCTCCCTGCTGAGCAGAGAGCCCGCTATGGGCCTCGATCCCTGGACCCTGAGATCATGACCTGAGTCGAAGGCAGAGGCTTAATCTTCTGAGCCAGCCAGGTGCCCAAAAATCCTGGTTTCTAACAATTAGTAGATAGCTATTTGATTTATCATATAACATGTAATAGTTTCAGAATGACAAACTCAGTATGATGATAACAGTATGATTATTGAACAGAATTTAAGATTTTATTATGGTTCTTTTGGTTCTCACTAAGGATATATAGTCCAATTACTATATTTTAAAGTCACTTGAAATAAACTTTTTTTCCTGTAGGTAAGCTCTAATTTGGTATACAGTTAGGTTACTTTGTGTTATTACGTTTTATTTTTACTGATTGTAATTTTAAAAGTTTTTACATAATTTAAGTTATAATTGCATAAAAATTCATTTTCCAAAGTCAAATCCACAAAGTAAGGTGTCTTCTGAGAAGTCTATCTTTGACTTGCAATTCTTACACCCTCTTTTGTCTTTCCCTGATTGATAACTTTTTTCCCCTTTAATTAGTTTTTATTTATCCTTATGTTTTTTAAATATTACATACATATGTACGTAATTGTATTTTCTCTTTTTGTTTGATGAAAAGTAACACTGTGCACTTTAGTGTTTGGAAGTGATTTTAATTTGGTGGTTTTAAGTCTGGTGCCGGTAATACAAAAAGAAGGGTAAGTTGAAATGTGCTTTATGTGCATAGAAGGAAATTGTTTGTTAGATGACTACTTCATATTTGATTCTTCCCCTTTCATTCCCTATAGATTTCATAGCTTTTTTTGTTATATCTTAAATCTGTGTGACTCTTCTTGTTCTTCATAAGAAAATAATAGGCTATTGTTCATTACACAGGTTAATTACCGTGACCTTTCTACTTTTTATTCTACCTGTTTCTTCAGATAAATCCTGTTACCATTGTCTGTTCTCATATTTTGGTGAGAGAAATTTTCTTTCATGTCACTTTTCTCCTTACATTCTTTTGTGGACTTCATGAATTATTTACCCAATACTGAGTCTGTTTTCCACTAATCTTTTATTTTCTGTCCTTGACCCCACTTCAACCTGAGTAACATACTGCTTTCAGTTGTATCCACTAAAAACTCCTGTTCTCTTCACTATGTTGATTTTCTCTAAGCTCTCCCTGAATGCAGTTCCCGTTTTGCATTTCTGTTTCATGAAATCCTTTCCTTATGAAATCCCCAACCTTGTCAATTCAAAATGATCCTCATTTAGTACCTAAATTTTTTAAAACCTTAAGTATTAATGGATTACATAATTGTAAAGAACAAAAGCCCATCAGTAATCCTACCACTGTATCACAATAGGATATTCTATTTTATTAATGCCTTTTTACCTGTATGAATAATTTTTTATTTGGAATAAAAAAACCCATATTCCCTTTGGTATCACACGTTTTTCATAAAACATTCTTCTATTTTTCTAAATTACCCTAATTTCAATGCTGTTTAATATTTCTATTACTATTGGTTTATTAAATTCTCTCAGTGTTGGGTATTTAGAATATTTCTAGATTTTGATATTATAGACTTAGCTACAGCAGGCATCTTTGTGAATTTAATTGAACCCTCTCTTTTCTTAGTACCAGCTTTCAGGAGCAGGACTACCAAATCAGAGGGTTGGATTTTTTTTTTTTTTTATAAGTATTCCATGAGGTTTTTTTTTTTAAAGATTTTATTTATTTGATATATAGAGAGAGCACAAAGGGAGAATGAGAGGGAGAAGCAGTCTCCTCACTGAGCAGGGAGCCCCATTTGGGGCTTGATCCAGACCCCTGGGATCATGACCTGAGCCAGAGGCAGATGCTTGACCAACTGAGCCACCCAGGCACCCTGAGGGATGAAATTTTTTGGTAGAGGTTGCTAAGTGTTATATTCCCTGAACTATATCATCTCAGAATATTTTACTAGTATGTGTCCATTATTAAGTCTTTGTTCTTCCTGTTTACAAAAGTTCTATTTACAGAAGGAGTATAAGTTCTAGGGTTAAAAAATTTTTTAAATGGCATACTGTTTAATCAGTCAGTTGTTTAGTACCTGTTTTTTCCTTTTATCTCTGTAAGACAAAGCACAGGTAATATTCTTAAAGTTATATACCTTCTCTCCCCTTCACTTATATGACGTTTTTTTTTAATGTGTTTTGGATTTCATTCTTTCCTTGGGGCTCATGTTAAAACTCCAAGTAGTTCATATTTATTCAGAAGTACCAATGTAGCCTGAACTGTATTTAATGTCTCGAAATATGGCATATTATATTTGCTTCAGTGATATTCACCATTGCCTATATTCTTTTTGCATTCAGATGTTTGTTATGGAGCCCTGGGTTATTAATATATAACTTGAATTACAAAATTCAATAAGTAATTGAATGACTTCATGTAAATCTGACTGAGCCATTGGTTTTTAATAAGAAAATTTAATATCTCGGGGTGCCTGGGTGGCTCAGTTAGTCGGCTCAGGTCATGATCCTGGAGATCCAGGATCGAGCCCCACATTGGGTTCCCTGCTCGGCGGGAAGCCTGCTTCTCCCTCTCTCACTCCCCCTGCTTGTGTTCCCTCTCTTGATGTGTTATATCTATCAAATAAATAAAATCTTTAAAAAAAAAATTTATTGTCTCATAAACCCAGAAGTCCAGAAGCAGAGAAGTTCCAATTAAGTTATTTTTTTTAAAGATTTTATTTATTTGATGGGATGCCTGGGTGGCTCAGTTGGTTAAGCAACTGCCTTCGGCTCAGGTCATGATCCTGGAGACCAGGGATTGAGTCCCACATCGGGCTCCCTGCTCCGCGGGAAGCCTGCTTCTCCCTCTCTCACTCCCCCTGCTTGTGTTCCCTCTCTGGCTGTGTTTCTCTTTGTCAAATAAATAAAATCTTTAAAAAAATAAAGATTTTATTTATTTGAGAGATAGAGTGAAAGAGAGCGTGAGAGGGGAGAAGGTCAGAGGGAGAAGCAGACTCCACATAGAGCTGGGAGGTCGATGTGGGACTAATGCTGGGACTCCAGGATCATGACCTGAGCCGAAGGTAGTCGCTCAACCGATTGAGCCACCCACGTACCCCCAATTAAGTTAAATAGTAGCTCACTGGAGCCATCAAGAAGTTTCTTTTAGGCTTTCCTTGGTATGTCAGTTTTTTCCTCAGGTAGCTTACATCATGGTTGCAGGATGAGTGCAACAATTTCATATGTCTCATCCAGATATGACAACGGGCATAGGAAGAAGAGACAGTGCCCTTTTGTGAATCTGTCTTAGGAAAGAGAATACCTTTCCCAGAAGTTCCCAGGAGAAGGATCTTAGGTCTTTTGGCCACAACTGTGTCATACACCCTAACCTAAATTAGTTCCTGGCAAGAGGAATGGAACCATCATGACTAGCTTAGATCAATTAGAAGTTGCCCCCTAGGGCTCGTTTGGGGCCCTCCATAAAATAAATGGCAGTCCTTTTGAGGGGAGAAAATGGGTTTTTGTTAGAAAGGACAAAAGGCAGAGGAGAAGGAAAATTAGCCAGGCAAATAAGAGTATATACTGCATTAGATCATTTAATAAATAGTTTTAGATGAATTGATTTTTTATTTGGTCTTTTACATGTCAATGAGGTTAAATTGGTTAATAGAATTGTTCAAATATCCTTTTTTTAATCTTTTCTTTATCTACTTGTAATACCAATTACTGAGAGAGGAGTGCAAATAACTCCAACTAGAACTGTGGCCTTGTGCGTTTTCTCTTTTACAGCACTATCATTTTTTGTCTGATGTATTTTGATCTCTTATTAGGTGCATGCACATTTAAGATTGTTGTCTTTTAAATTTTTTTTTTTTTTTTTTTTTAGTGAAGTATATTTGACTTGTTTCTTTTTAATGAAGTCACCTCCTTTTTATAAAGCTTTCCTTTTTTCTCTGGTAATACTTCTTGTTTTAATGTCTGCCTTTTTTGATAGTAATGTAGTGATCCAACTTTCTTATAAGTAGTATTTGCATGATATATATATTTTTTATCCTTTTACTTTTAACCCCTCTGTCCTTTGTATTTAAGATGCATCTCTCAGGGCTCCTGGCTGGCTCAGTCAGTAGAGCATGTGACTCTTGATCTTGGAATGGCAAATTCGAGCCCCACATTGGGTATAGAGGTTACTTAAAATAAAATTTTTTAAAAATTAAGAAATAAAACTTAAAATTAAATAAAATGAATCTCTTATGAACATTGTATAGCTGAGGCTTATTTTTTAAATCCTTGACCACCTTTGCCTTTTAATTGACTTACTGAAGTCTATTTATATTTAATGTAATTATCAATATGATTTAGTTCAAGTTCTACTATCTTGATAATGGTTTTTTTATTCATCCTCTTTGTTTCCTTTTCCCTCTTTTCTCATCTTTTGGATTTATTGATTTTTTTTTTTTTAAAGGATTTCATTTTATCTCTTCCACTGGTTTCTTAGCTGTATGTGTGTGTATGTATACTTTTTTATATATATACTTTTTAAATAGTTGTAGAGTTGAGTCTCAACCTTCACATATGGACATTTTGGGCCACATAATTCTTTACTATGCTAACCTGCATATTATAGGATGTTTTGTAACATTTCTGACCTCTTCCTACTAGATACTGGTAGTTGTAGCCCTGGTCATGAAAATGAAAAATGTGTCCAGTGATTGCCACCTGTGCAAGTAGGAGGGGGCAAGCTGCCCTTGGTTGAGAACTCAGCTCGAGAGCTTACATTATGCATTTTTAATTTGTAACAGTCTGTCCTGAAGTAATATACCCACTTCCCATATTGTGTTAGAATCTTAGAATAGTAGTACACTTTTGTTTTCTCTCTCTCATCCTGTGCTGTGGTTGTCCTGCACTTGAATTCTCTATGTTACAAACTCCACATTGCATTCTTATTATTTTTGCTTTAAACAGTCAGTTTTCTGTTAAAGACATAACGAAAGAAGAGTAAAAAGTCTTGTATTTACCAAGTTCATTTTATACCTTTCCAATTCTAGCCCTGGAATCAGCCATTTTTCCAAGGAACCCTGATTCCTTTAGTGGAAAGTAATAATTAGCTAGAATCTGGACACTACATATGCTACTGCTGTGTTATATGTGTACATTCATATGCACACATATTTGTATCTATGTTTATTTCTATATATTGAAAATTGTGGGTTCATACTGATATATCTAATTTCAGTCAAGCAACTCTAGTTTTTTCCTTTCCCTTCTTTGATAGTGAAAAACCTGATTTCCATTGTCTTTCCTATATTGACTTCCTGTATTGACTTATTTTATCAGTTCCCCAGTATGCAACCAGTCTGTTGTTGCTGTTGCCCCCACCTCCATGCAAATGCCTTTCTCATTCCACTTAGGCTGTGACATCGTGTAGACTCCTGCAACACCCCACTCCCCACATCGCCCTTTTGTGTGGATGTCATTCTCATCCTTCTCAGCTCTAATACCTATGACAGGCTGTCTTCCCACCCAGAAGGCCTTTCCATTAAGTTTGGCTTCTGATACTACCTTAGCCACCCCTCCCCCTGGACATTCTGCTCAAGCTTTGAGATTCTGTTAGTTGGCTCATACTCACTTACTTGGACTCTGACTCTACATGTGTGCTATCTCCTGAGTTTCCCAGCATGGACACATACCTCATCTTACTCTGATTCCCATGCTAGCCCAGTTTCTGCAGTGAGCTCTGATATTTCCTGCTAAGCCACTCTTCTCTTTAGCCTCCTCGTTGGTCATCTTGCTTAGCACCATCTGATAGCTTAATGCTGAATTGTTTGAGAAATAAAGGGCAAAACGAAGGGGACCTTTCATTTATTAAAACAAATATAGCTTTCTTGATAATCATAGATCTGTATAGTCATTCCATTATCTTCTCTTGTAACAACCTTTCCCAGGGTAAGGACTGTTTCATGAATACAATATAGTTTCCCAAGGATCTAGCATAAGGTATGTGCTCAGTAAATTTTTACTGAATGAACATACTCAGATTAAGTACTTCAGTCAGATCATACAGCTGTTAATGTGTTTATGGGTTGAAGGCACGATTTGGACATAGTTCTCCAATTCTAAAGTTATCCCGACTGCTTTTACATCACATACATTTATTATAAAAAACTATTTGGAGAACAGAGGGAGTTTCCCATGTACATAGTTTATCTCAATATGAGAGTTCATTATAAATTCAATATAAAGGTTAGAGCTCTTAAATAGTTGAAAAATAATGTCATTTACTTTGTGTAAAACTTTATATTCATTGAGTCATATAATGTTGGTGCCAAATGGGGTTCCAGTATAACCCAAACATGTCAGATACTAGCATTTGGGGAGGGATTGGTTTGGGTGAAGTGGGAGAATGTGTAGGTAAAGTGGCTAACCCCTCCAGGTGATTCTGATTACACCTTTTGTGTAGTCTTAAAGTAGTCTTTAGTCTGTGATTTTGCCTGATGCCACACAGTAACCATTAGAGGTTAGGTAGGGCAAGAAAAATTCAACAGATGGGGGAGCTGAGCCCCTGGAATCAGAATGACTTCTCAAGGTTTCTTTGCCATCTTTATCAAATGTCCAGAAACATTTTACATAGGAATGTGATGTTGTTTAAAATTTTTTCTATAATGCAATGTAATTGTAATGGGGGTTGTGGAAGAAGCAGCAGGTGTGAAATAGCCTAAGAAAGTTCAGAAAGTTGATGAGATATATTCCAGGTTGTTAGGAAAATTAAATCATTTACAGATAATAGTCCTGTTTTGTTGTTGAAGAATTATAGAAAGATTACTGATGAAATATCTGGGAGAGGGAAGAGTTTCTCTCAAAATTGTACATCTTTGTGGAAGTTACTGGACTCCTTACATATGCATGCTGCTAATACTAGCATTGCACTGAGAAGCAGGGTCTTGATACCTTATGTTGTCAGCATTGTTTTACTATGGATGTATTGAGTATGCCCACTTGTAATCTTTCAGATTATGTAATGACCCAGTTAGAGAGATCATGAGAAATGAGATACAGAAAAACAACTTTGCCATGCTGCTGAGTAGTTCAAAAGATGTTTCAGTGTGAAATATTTTCTCTTGCCTCATTTCAATTGACTTATTGGAACCTGAAAAGTAATATTTTAAAAATGTTTTACCAATAAGATTCAAAACTTCATTTGCTGTGTTCTTATAGTATTCATATTAAGAACCTGTGTTTTCCAACAGAAAATTTATTGAGAGACATGTGAGTATCCTTCCTCTTCTTTTCTCTCTTTCACTCTAACTTTTCAAGGGACAATCAATTTTTTTGAGCATGAGAGCAATGATACCTTCCTTGCAAAGTTTGAGGACTGTATGTTAAATATGTAAAATACCACATATTATGTTTCACATTTAACAGGTGTTTAATCATTGTTTTTATTGATTTACCTAGTCTTTATCATCTACTAGAAGAGGTCTTTACTATTAAATAAATTCTTTTTCCCCTACTCTTGTGCAGGTGTATCTACATCAGCGATCAAAATGGCATCAACCAGACTTCCTTCCCCCAAAAGTTTAGTGGGTGCCCCAACTCAGATTCTTGCACAGTTTCCTAAACAGCATCAACAGTCTCCTAAGCAGCAGTTACATCAAGTGCAGCAACAGACCCAGCAGCATGTGGCCCAGCCTGCTCCAGTAACTCATCAGCAACAGCCTCAGCAGTCTCCTTTGCCACCTGGTATCAAGCCTACCATTCAAATCAAACAGGAGTCAGGTAACTGGAAAATGTTTATAAGATGTAATTCTTCCCTGGTCACTACTTCTCTGAAGACTGCAAGTATATATGGATATACAGTTTCTGAATTCAAGCACCAGAGTTTTAATTTCAGAATTTATGTTGAGAGCCTCCTGTTGGAAATACTTATATAAAGAACTGGAGCTTGGGAATAGAAATGAGAAAAAAAGCAATTTGCTCAGCAGGAACAGTTATTTTCAGTGAACTCTCCAGGGAGCTAAGAAAGCTGAGGAGGCAAACCCAGATTTTAGAATTATACTCAGGATGCATTGGGGTTACAGAAAGTAGGCAGTTGAAAAATTAGTCTGGAGTTTTGTGTTAGAATGCTGTACTATGAATTTAGCATAAAATTGTATGAACAGAGGTGCTAAGATTATAAGACACTGTGTACAATGAAGAAGTTTGTGGAATAATAATTTAGGAGTTTATTGAAAGCATCTCTAGCACAGCAGGAACTCAGAAGTAAGAGTCAGTGTAAGTTATTGAATGATAAAAGTATTGAGTAGAATAGCAGGTAGAATGGGGGTTCAAACACAGGGAAATTAAAAAGACTCTTAATATACTTAATATCTTTAAGAAATGAAAATGGCTTTTTTTCTTCCTCCAATGAATCTGGACTTTATATAGTGGTAAAAGAAGCATTTGAAGATGCTGACATTTTCAGCTTTGGTTTTTTTTTGATAGGAACATTTTATTATTACTTTTTTTTTAAAGATTTTATTTATTTGACAGAGGGAAACACAGCTAGAGAGGGAACAGAAGCAGGAGGAGTGGGAGAGGGAGAAGCAGGCCTCCTGCCAAGCAGGGAGCCCAATGCGGGACTCGATCCTGGAACTCCGGGACCACGACCTGAGCCAAAGGCAGATGCTTAACAGCTGAGCCACCTAGGCGCCCCTAGTACTAGTTTTTGAGATATGACTGACGTATCCCAAACACTGTATTATAGGTGTACAACATAATGACTTATTTATATATTTCAAAATTATTACAATAGATTTAGTTAACATCCATTAAAACAAGGTCACATTTTTTTTCTTGTCGATGAGAACTTTTAAGATTTATTCTCTAAGCAATTTTCAAATATAGTACAGTATTGTTAACTATAGTCACCGTCCTGTAGGTCACATGCTCAGGATTTATTTATCTTACAACTGGAAGTTTATATCTTCTGACCACCTTTACCTATTTTGACCAGCCCTCTACCTCCTGCCTCTGGCAACCACCAATGTTCTTTGTATCTGGGAGTCCTTTTTCTGTTTGTTTTTTTAAGATTCTACATATAAGTGAGATAGTTCAGTATGAGTCTTTCTCTGTCTTATTTCATTTAACATAATGCCCTCAAGGTCCATCCACATTGTTGCAAATGGCAAGATTACTTTCTTTCTTTTTTAGTTTTTATTTTAACTCATTAGTTAATATACAGTGTTTTATTAGTTTCAGGTGTAGAAAATAGTGGTTCTGCAATTCCATATATCACCCAGTGCTGATCACAAGTGCCCTCCTTATCCCCATCACCTATTTAACCCATCCCCTCACTCACCTCCCCTCTGGTAACCATCAGCTTGTTCTCTGTAGTTAAGAATCTGTTTCTTAGTTTCTCTCTCTCTCCCCTCTGTTTCTGTCCCATTCCCTTTCCTCATTTTCTTTGTTTCTTAAATTCCACATTTCAATGAAATCCTATAGTATTTGTCCTCCTCCAACTGACTTACTTTGTTTAGCATTATATTCTCTGGCTCCATTCATGTTGTAAATGGCCAGATTTCATTCTTCTTTATGGCTGAAAAATGTTCCATTGTTTGTGTACACACACACACACACACACACACACACACACCCACCCACCATCTTCCTTCTCTGTTCATCTATCAGTGGACAGTTTGGCTGCTTCCATAGTTTAACTGTTGAAAATAATACTGCAGTAAGCACAGGGGTGCATGTATCTCTTCAAATTAGTGTTTTTGTATTCTTTGGGTAAATAGCCAGTAGTGAGATTGTTACATCATAGGGTACTTCTATTTTTAACTTTTTGAGAAATCTCCATACTATATTCCACAGTGGTTGCTCCAGTTTGCATTCCCAACAATACCTGTTGTTTCTTGTCTTTTGGATGTTAGCCATTCTGACATGTGTGAGGTGATATCTCATTGTAGTTTGGATTTGCATTTCCCTGAGGATAAGCGTGAAGAGCATCTTTTAATATGTCTGTTGGCCATCTGGATATCGGTTTTTTGTTTTGTTTTGTTTTTTGTTTTTAAAGATTTTATTTATTTGACAGAGAGAAACACAGCCAGAGAGGGAACACAAGTAGGGGGAGTGAGAGAGGGAGAAGCAGGCTTCCTGCCGAGCAGGGAGCCGATGTGGGGCTCGATCCCAGGTCTCCGGGATCATGACCTGAGCCAAAGGCAGTCGCTTAACCAACTGAGCCACTCTGGCGCCCCTGGATATCATTTTTGAAGAAGTATCTGTTGATGTCTTCTGTCTATTTTTTTTTTTAATTTTAATTTTTTCCATAACCCAGCCACCCTGTCCCTCCTCCCAACCCCCAGCAACCCTCAGTTTCTTTTCCGAAATTAAGAGTCTCTTATGGTTTGTCTCCCTCCCTGGACCCATTTTGTTTCATTTTTTTTTTCCCTCCCTACTTTGTTTCATTTTTTTTTTCCCTCCCTACCCGTCACGACCCCCCCTTCTGTCCGTTTTTTCATTGAATTATTTGTTTTTAGGTGTTGAATTTTATAAGTTCTTTATACATTTTGGATATTAACCCTTTATTAGATATGTCGTTATATCTTCTCCCATTCCATAGGTTTTAGTTTTGTTGGTTTCCTTCACAATCACTATACAAAAGCCCCTTATTTTGGCATAGTCCCCAAGTTTATTTTTGCTTCTGTTTCCCTTGCCTCAGGAGACATATCTAGAAAAAAAATGCTACAACCAATGTGAGAGAAGTTACTACCTGTGTTCCCTTCTAGGATTTTTATGGTTTTTAGGTCTCATATTTAAGTCTGTAATCCATTTGAATTTATTTTTGTGTATGGTTTAAGAAACTGGTTCAGTTTCTTTTTCTTTCTTTCTCTCTCTCTTTCTTTCTTTCTTTTTTAGATTTTATTTATTTATTTGAGACAGAGAGAGCAAATGCCAGTGGGGGAACAAAGGGAGAAGCAGGCTCCCCACTGAGCAGGGGGCCTGATGCAAGGCTCATTCCCTGGACCCAGGATCATGACCTGAGCTCAAGACAAACGCTTAACGACTGAGCCAAAGGCACCCCTCAAAATTATTTTAGCTATTCTAGTATTGTTTCCTTTCTAAATAAATTTAAGACTAAATGTAGCTACGTATAGTAAAACCTTACTGGGATTTTCCTAGGAATTGCATTAACTTCTAGATGAGTGTAGGAAGAATGACATTGTGTTGAGTTATCTAGTTCATGAACAGAGTGTGGCACTCCATTTATTTATGTCTTCTTTTACTTTTTTCATCAGTTTTTCACAGTTCTCAGTGTACAAATCCTGTACATGTTTTGTTACATTTGTACTTATGTATTTCATTTTCTCTGTGTTGTTTTCATTTCTCATATCAAGAGTGAGTTTGAACAACTCTGTGTTTGAGAGCCCTTTGTATTTCATTCTTTGTGTGCAGTCTATATTCGTTGTCCATACCTCTGCTGCAGTATCTTTCTCATCAGTTTCTGGGAATTTTATTATATCAGAATAATTAGCAAGCCCTGTGTGTGTTTCATGATTTGCAGGCATTTTCCTCTCCATTTGCTTGTCTGTTGTTAACTTTATTTATGGGGACTTCTTCTGTGTAGATCTTTTTTTGTTTTTATATAGTTGAATTCATCAGTGTAGTCTTTAATGCTTCTAAATTTTTAGTTACAGTCCACATTTTTTACATTTATATATTTTGCAATTTATCCCAGTGTGAGGAATTGATTATATATTTCTAGTCTTGGAAAGTTGGTCTGTAGTTTTCTTCTTGTATACAGTCTTCATTAGGCTTTAGTTTAATGTTATGTACTTTCTTTTTCTTTTTTTTTTTTTTAAGATTTTATTTATTTGACAGAGAGAAATACAGCCAGAGAGGGAACACAAGCAAGGGGAGTGAGAGAGGGAGAAGCAGGGCCGAGCAGGGAGCCCGATGTGGGACTTGATCCCGGGTCTCCAGGATCATGACTTGAGCTGAAGGCAGTTGCTTAACCAACTGAGCCACCCAGGAGCCCCTGTTATGTACTTTCAAGAAAGAATTGTAATGTTTTCCTCTTTAAAAATGCTTGGAATTAAAAAAAAAAGCTTTATTGAGATATAATTTGTATACCATTCAAATAACCATTCAAAGTATACAGTTCTTTAGTGTTTAGTATATTCAGATATGTGACCATCCCCACAGTTGATTTTAGAACATTTTCATCACTTCAAAAAGAAACCCTGTAACCTTTGGTTATCATTCTCTATTCCATGTGACAGCCTCTCAAGCCCTAAGCAACCACTAATCTACTTTGTTTCTGGATTTTCATACAAATGGACTCATGTAATATGCAGTCTTTTGTGACTGATTTCTTTCACTTAACAATGTTTTCAAGGTGCATACATGTATTGGTACTTCCTTCCTTTTTATGGCCAAATAATATTTCACATTTTGTTTATCCATTTGTCCATTGATATACATTTGGATTTTTTTCTCTGTTGATTGTTATGAGTATATTCTGTGGAAAGCATTCATGTGTGAATTTTGGGTATTCAGTTCTCTTGTGTATATTCCTTGGAGTGGAATTGCTCAGTTGTATGGTAACTATGTATAATTATTTGAGAAACTACTAGATTGTTTTTAGAAAATGTTCCATTTTATATCTCCCTTAGTGTATGAGGGTTCCAATTTCTCTACCTCCTTTCAACACTAGTTATTCTCTGACTTTTCAATTCTAGCCCTCCTAGTTTGTGTGAAGTGGTATTTCATTGTGGTTTTGATTTGCATTTCTCTAACTAATGATGTCAGACACCTTTTTCAGTGCTTATTGCCCCTTTTTATATCCTCCTTGAAGAAATCTTTAGTTATATCCTTTGTCCACTTTTAAATTGGGTTGTCTTCTTATCACTGAGTTTTAAAGGCTTTTTTTTTTTAATTTATATATTTTAGGTATTAAACCTTTATTAGACGGGGTGCCTGGGTGGCTCAGTCATTAAGCGTCTGCCTTCGGCTCAGGTCATGATCCTGGAGTCCTGGGATTGAGCCCTGCATCGGGCTCCCTGCCCAGCGGGAAGCCTGCTTCTCCCTCTCTCATTCTCTCTGCTTGTGTTCCTCTCTCGCTGTATTTCTCTCTGTCAAATAAATAAATAAAATCTTCAAAAAAATTAAATCCTTAGGGGCTCCTGGGTGGCTCAGTTGGTTAAGCGACTGTTTTCGGCTCAGGTCACGGTCCTGGGGACCTGGGATTGAGCCCCACATCGAGCTTCCTACTCTGCGGGAAGCCTGCTTCTCCCTCTTTCAGTCCCTCTGCTTGTGTTCCCTCTCCAGCTGTGTTTCTCTCTGTCAAATAAATAAAATCTTTAAAAAAAAATTAAATCTTTATAGATATATGATCTACAGATAGTTCCTCTCTTCTCACTTTTTTGATGATGTCCTATTACAAAAGTTGTGTTTTTTTAATTAAAGATTTTATTTATCTGACATTCTGATAGGGATTGCATTGAATTTGTAAGTCAGTTTAAGAGTATTGCCATCTTGATAATGTTAAATTTTTTGATCCATGAACATGAGATGTTTTCCTGTTTATTTAGATCTTCTTTAATTTATTTCAACAATATTGTTGGTTTCTAGAGTATAAACTTTACACTCATTTTGTTAATTTATCCCTAAGTATTTTTTTTAAGCTACCATAAATGAAATTGTTAATTTCATTTTTTGGATTGTTCATTGCTAATTTATACAAATTCAACTGATTTTTGTGTTCGTTTGATATCCTGTACCTTTGCTGAACTCATTTTTTAGTTCTAATAGTTTTAGATAAATTTCTTAGTATTTCCTATATAGAAGATCATGTCATCTACAAATAGAGATGATTTCTGCTGTTATAGTGTAGATGCCTTGTTTGTTGTTGTTGTTGCTGTTATTGTTGTTTTTGCCTAATTTCCCTGACAAGAGTTTCTGGTAAAATGTTGAGTATAACTTTTAAGAGTGGATATCGTTTTGTTCCTTGTTTCTTCTTTTCATAGAACTTCCTTTAGCATCTCTTGTAAGGCAGCACATTGTTGCTACCAACAAATTCTCTCCATTTTTGTTTCTCAGGTAAAGTCTTTATTTTGCCTGTATTTCTGAAAGATAGCTTTGCTGGATATTGGATTCTTGGTTGGCAGGTTTTTTTCTTTGACTACTTAGAATAGTTTTCTTAATGCCACTTAAACTCCACAGTTTCTGCTGAGAATCAGTTATTAACCTTAATGCACTTCCTTTATAAGTGATACGTTCTTTTTTTCTTATTACTTTCAAGATTGTTTCTGTTGCTTTTGACTTTTAGCATTTTTAGCATGATGTGTCTGTTGGTAGATCTCTATGTCTTTATTCTGTTTGGAGTTTGAAGAGCTTCCTGGATGTATAAGTTACTGCTTTTCAATAAATTTAGGGCATTTCCAACAATTTCTTTGAATATTTCTTCTTCTCTTTTCTTGCTGTTCTTTTCTTTTGGTAGTTCTGTTACTATTATGTTTGGGCACTTGTTGGTGTTCTACATTTCTCTGAGGTTCTGTTCATTTTTCTTTGTTCTTTTTTCTCTGACATTTTTCAGCTTGCATAATCTCAATTACTGTATTTTCACATTTGCTCTTTTATTTTTTCCTGCCAGTTCAAATCTACTCTTGAGCCCCTTTAGTGAATTTTTAAATTTCAGTTATTATACTTTTTAACCCCAAATTTTCCCTTTGGTTCTTTTTTGTAATTTCTTTTCCTTTATTAATATTCTCTACTTGATGCAACTTTGTTGTCATACCCTCTTTTACTTCTATAATCATGCTTTCCTGTACTTTTGTGAACATATTTATAATGACTACCCTCGAGTCTTTTGTTGTTAAATCTGACATGTTTGCTCTCACAGGGAATTTCTGTTGCCTGCTTTTTTCCCCAGTGTATGGGTCATATTTTCCTTTTTCTTTGTATGTCTCCTTGTACTTTGTTGGAACTGGACAGTCTAGATATTTATTTTATTTATTTTACTTAATTGATCATATTTTTAAAAGTAGACTCCATGCCCAATATGGGGCTTGAACTCACAGCCCTGAGATTGACAGCCACTGTGGGCATACCCAGTGCTGTAACTCCCTGAGCAAGAGTGTCAGAAGCTTACTTCACTAAAATAACTGATCTAGTTATTAAACATTTAATGAAGTAAATAACAAAAACAAAAAAATCACAGATTTAGAAAGTACAAGAAGACCAGTATCTAGCCACAATATGTCCAATAATGTCTAATATCTAAAATATCAAGGGGTGGCTGGCAGGCTTAGTTGGTTGAGCGACTGCCTTCAGCTCAGGTCATGATCCCAAAGACCCGGGATTGAGTCCCACATCGGGCTCCCTGCTTGGTGGGAAGCCTGCTTCTCCCTCTCTCACTCCCCCTGCTTGTGTTCCCTCTCTGGCTGTGTTTCTCTGTCAAATAAATAAAATTAAAAAAAAAAAAAAGAAGAAATGCCCACTTCTTGACCTCACTTGCCTGGGGCTTAGCAGTACTTACCTGAGGGCAGGATGAGAGAAACTGAAGTCCTGCTGGTCCTCAGAAGAAAGCCCTCCAAAAAGGAGCGGGAATAAGAGGAAACCTTGTGTTCTTGACTGCAGCAGTCTGGAGAAGAGTTTTTGCCTCACTCATAGTGGGTAAGGAGGGACAAGTCTTGGTTTAAATACCACAGATCTCTCCTTTCTTACTGAATTTTTCTACATATTCTTGAATACATGTTTCCTCATTTGTCCTTGAAACTATTTCCAGAGCTTCTCGTTAGTTATCATTTTGCTAGTTCCATTGGGTTAGCAGATTAGCAGAGTTCCTCATGCTCTCTTGTGAGAAATTGA
Source organism: Spilogale gracilis (assembly GCA_004023965.1). Lineage (NCBI taxonomy): Eukaryota > Metazoa > Chordata > Mammalia > Carnivora > Mephitidae > Spilogale > Spilogale gracilis. The sequence goes on from PITA01003331.1 coordinate 81,083, forward strand.
TCTCTGAATGATTTTTGTTTTTAATTGATTAGTATTGTATTGATTAACATTTTATTAGTTTTGGGTATATAACATAATGATTTGATTGATATATGTCTATATTATGAAATAATCACCCCAACGAGTTTAGTTAACATTTACCACTGCACAGGTACAAATTATGATTTTTTTTTCTGGTGACAAGAACTTTAAAGAGGAATGGTTTTAAATACATTGTAATTATCTTCTTTTTATGGGACTGTAGGATCATTCTTTGAAACTATCTGGGCCTGCTATTGATTGATGAAGGGGGAGGAGTTCCTTAAAATTTATTTTAAAGAAATTTGTCTATTTAGATACCTGTCTTTTCTGAAGTCCATTTTGATAGCTAATATTTTTCTAGATAATTATCTATTTGATCTAAATTTTCAACTTATTTGCATAGGACTGAGAAAAGTAATCTCTTATGATTCCATTAAGTTTTTTCTGTCTGTGGTTATTGAGGGGTGGGTGTACTTCTTTTTATGTGTCTAAAGCATTGTAATTCACTAATGAGATAATACTGGAAAAAAATTGTTTTCCTACAACTTCACTGGTTATGATTTATTATATCAGAGTTTCTTTATCTCTACAATAATAATACTTTATTGAATTCTTGCTATGTATTAGGCACTTTACAATTTTGGTTTATTTAATCTTTATAAAAATCCAAGAATGTATATACTGATAGTATCTTTTTGATATGGATGAGAAAATTGAGTTATAGAGATAATAATTTGCCCAGTTATGCCTAGGCGATGATCATAGTTTTGACTTCTTAGTTGGCCTATAAGAAATTTAAAATTATTTAAGGTTGTTAAATAAATAGTTGAATTTACTTCCTAATGTCTCAACCTAAATCACTATCCAAAAAGTAATAAAATTTTTAATTGTCTATTACAATATACTCCATCCCACGGATATTTTCAGTGAAGTAGGTAGGGTGAAAAGTGTTACCAAATTTTTCCTTCCTCAGTTAACAATTATTAGTACTTAAATTTGTAGTTAGCATGGGAGAGTCATTTTATTTTTTAATTTACTTTTTTTTTGAAAGATTCCTTTTAAATGGATAGTTTACATTTGGAGAGTCAATGTAACAATTATAACATTCAAATAAAAATTTTTAAAAATGTAAAAATCTACATCATTAACACTGATGTGTTTTGAAAGCTCTTATTTGACATGATCATAGAACAAAAAAAGTCTTTTTAAAGAAATCGTTAATTTCTGTAATATATTAATTATATTCACGAATGAGAGAAATTAGGAAAGATAGGAATTTAAGGTATAAAAATTAAGAGTTTCATCATTTTGAAAAAAGCTCTTTAGGCAAGACAATAAATTATGTGTAACTACTGCCCTCTTCAGTTGGCATAAGGAACATGTTTTTCAAAATTATCTGTGTTGAGATTTTTCTTTCTTCTTTCAAAGGTGTTAAAATCATCACACAACAAGTTCAACCAAGTAAAATCTTACCCAAACCAGTGACAGCAACTCTGCCTACCAGTAGCAATTCCCCTATTATGGTGGTTAGCAGTAATGGTGCAATTATGACAACTAAACTGGTAACCACTCCTACTGGTAAGTTTTCTTGAGCATCAGCCCATTCATTAATCATATGTTCATTGAGTAATTTCTTTGATCAACATAGTGATGATTGACACTGGGGATATAGAGATTAATGAGACAATTCTTTAAGAGCCTTTCCCCCCAACTAAAATTAGCTTTCTTTTATTATTGTCATGGTCTTCTGTTCTTTTACTTTATAGCACTTACTGTAGTTTCTAATTTCTTTGCTACTTATTTGTTGTTTTAATGTAGTTCACTTTATTAGACCATAAGCTCCATGATATATTTTTGTTTGTTTTATTTACCATATATAGGTAGAGCTGCTCTGGAAGTAGTTATTAGTCAGTATTTATTGAGGGTCAAAAATATACTCTCCCAGCCAGAAACCTTAGGATGCTGAAAGTCTGTATTGTGGTGTAATAAGCATTTATCCAACTGACAGAAGCATAGGATGCCATTTTGCCCAGATATGAGAGCAACCAGGCTATGCCCAAGGAAGTGACAGTGTAGAACATTTTAAATAGTACCACCCTTTGTGTTCTTGAGCAATTTACTAATCCCTGTAAGTCTTTTGTCTGTTTAAATGGGATAACAATACCTGTACCATAAGGTTATTGTATTAGAGGAAACCGGATATATAAAATCCCCAGCAATAGAGTGCTCAATAGCTATTATTATTATTTAATTTTTAAGATTTTGCATATTTGACAGAAACACAGCTGGAGAGGGAATATAAGCGAGGGAGCAAGAGAGGAAGAAGCAGCCTTCCCGCCAAGCAGGGAGCCCGATATGGGGCTTGATCCCCAGACTCCGGGATCATGACCTGAGCTGAAGGCAGATACTTAACGGCTGAGCCACCCAGGCGCCCATTAGTAGCTATTATTATTAATTAATGTAAGAATTAGTAAAAGAATTACTATTATTTTAAATTTGTATAAGTCTTACCAGATTTTTTTTGAGAAGGGCCAATACTTAGAGGATAGAATCTAAATCATATAAAATGATACCCATCTCAAGTTTATAAAGCTATTATTTATTGGCCAGGCTGTAAGGTCTATACAGACATTATTACACTTAATCTCCCTTAGGCTATTATCTCTATGTTTAGTGGCAAAACAGAGACCGATGTTAAGCAACTTGCTCAAAGTCCTGCAGTCAATAAAAGGAAGATCTGAGATAGGGACCCCAATCTATTTGATCCCCCTTTTTCTATTTAATTGTGGCAAAATAGAACATGAAATTTATCATGTTAAGGATATAGTTTATTGACATTCAGTGCATTCATGTTTTTATACTCATCATCACCGTCAGGCTTCAGAACCTTTTCATCTTTCCAAACTGAAACTCACTCTACACATTAAACTGTAACTCTCTAGTACCATCTTCCCCCAGTCCCTGCCAGCCAGCATTCTACTTACTGCCTCTGCAAAGTTTGTGATTTAAAAACACGTTATACTTGCATTACATTTATTGTACTCCACCCTCCCCACCCCCTGCCCCCCATTTTTTTCCATTTGGTACAAAGATAATAGTGTTATTTATATATGATTCTTTACCTTAGGGGAAGGTAGTAAAAAATAATAATGTGTCTGTCTATGCATTTGTAGCTACGTTAGAAATGGTGTTTCTGTTTTTAAAACAAGCTTAAGTGGAAATTTTTTTGTTAAAATTCAGCTGATTCACATTATGTTTGTAGCTTGTTTACTTCGTGCTAGATTTTTTGAGGGGTATTTAGATGTATGTTGGTAACCAATTTAAATTAATTCTACCTGATGTTCTTCTCCTTTTTTTGTGTTGTGTTTGTAATTAAAATTTTTAAATATCTTGGTAAAGCATTTTTGCAGGACAACTGTTAAAAATGGTTATCACAATGACCATTCTAATTATCATAAAAAAATGCTTTTCTGTCAAAAAGGAATTATCTTAGTCATCTTCATTCTTCCCCAGACTAATAGTTCTTACTGTGGGAATTGTGTATCTGAGTTACTGGACTTGTAGGAAACTACAAGTTTCAGGCTCATCTGATTAGTTTTAAATTCCTGTTTGGGAAAAGAAAAAAGTCCTTGGGATAGTGGGGAAAAGTGCAAAATCCTTTGAGAGACATGAAGAAAAATATTCTAATGGGTCAGTTAGAGTTGAGGTAATAGGTAAATAGGGAACTTTTTTGACTAAAAAATATATTCCTGGCAACTCTGGGCAGCTTCAACTTTAATCTCTACTAAATTGATGGAATAATTCTTTAAAAGATCGAAATATACTTAGAGAGTAGCAAGAGTACAAAACAGTAAAAGTTTATAGAATTTTAAGCAAACAATACTGCCTTATTATCTGAGTGCTGACATTGGGTTTGGCACTGAGACAGCATGAAACAGATGCAGAGACCTTAAAATCTATTACAGAAATATCTAAAATGCTCTGGCAGGAAAGATGATTAAATTTAAGTTTATTTTGGCATAGAACTAGTGGAAGAAGGATAGTAGAAGAAGGGAACATAGTAATACTTTTTCTTGAGGTGAGTAATTGGATGCAACACATCACCAAGTTTTATGTGTAAAATTAATTCGAATTGACTTGGCTGTAGTTCTTGCTATGTGCATTGAAAACTGGCTATAAATTGTTATTTAATGTCTTGACACCTTGAAATTCCATTTTCAAGTTAAAGCAACATAGATTACATTGAATTATAGCTAGACTGTATAAATTGTCATTCTTCTATAAGTAATGACAAGTTTTTCTTTTGGCTTTTCCCTTTTTATAGGTACACAGGCAACCTATACCCGGCCAACAGTGAGCCCGTCCATAGGTCGAATGGCTGCCACCCCTGGAGCTGCAACCTATGTGAAAACTACCAGTGGTAGCATTATTACAGTTGTACCCAAGTCATTAGCCACCTTGGGGGGCAAGATAATTAGCAGTAATATAGTTTCTGGTAGGTATATCTGAAATATACTAAAGCTAGAGGTAGCCTATAAGAGGAAAAAACATTTCACTGTTGAAGGATTCTGTTTGATCTGTTTTCTGCTTGGGAATCTGGAGCTTTGATTTTAGTCCTGATGTTTCGTGATTAAGTCTAGGTTTTTGGTTTTTGGTTTTTGTGTTTTTTTAAGTTTTTATTTATTTGACAGAAACACAGCAAGAGAGGGAACACAAGCAGGGGGAATGAGAGAGGGAGAAGCTGGCTTCCCACCCAGCAGGAAGCCGGATGTGGGGCTCGATTCCCAGTCTCCAGGATCATGACCTGAGCCTAAAGCAGTCGCTTAACCAACTGAGCCACCCAGGCGCCCCAGTTTTGTTTTTTTTTTTTAAGATTTTATTTATTTGACAGAGAGAAACACAGCCAGAGAGGGAACACAAGCAGCGGGAGTGAGAGAGGGAGAAGCAGGCTTCCCCACTGAGCAGGGAGCCCAATGTAGGATGTAGGGCTCAATCCCAGACCCCGGGAGGATCATGACCTGAGCCGAAGGCAGATGCTTAAGGACTGAGCCACCCAGGCGCCCCAAGTTTTTGATAGTTTTAAAATAGAATGTTAATTGTTTTTCATCAGAGTGGAAATACCATGATTTGCATTTGCATAGAGATTTTTCATTTACTAAGTATTCTCCCATTTGTCAGTCCTTTCAGAACTGATAAATCTGAATAGTAGGTATCACCCCCAGTTGACAGGTACAGACAGATTGAACTTTAGAGAGATGAAATTGACCTATCCAAGACCATACAAGCTAAACAGAGGAAGAAAGAACTAGGATTTATTCATCTAAATATGTTTGAAAGACCAAATCTTGTAATTTCATTTACTAATGTCACTTTAGCTTGTTAAAAATAAAAATACTTGAATATCTTTATTTTTTTTCACCATTATATTGATCGTTTACTTTTAAGAAGTATTTTACTCTGATAGTAAAAGCTAATATTTATTGGTATTTTGGAACTTTACCTGATTTTTGTCAGCTCATTAATTCCTGCAGTATTTGGACTATGGACTCCAAAGTGGAATGTTAACATAGCATCTGTTTTTGTTATTAGTTTTTAATATTTTTAATTTTAATTTTAATTTTTTTTTAGATTTTATTTATTTATATGACAGAGAGAAACACAGCTAGAGAGGGAACACTAATGGGGAATGAGAAAAGGAAAAGCAGGCTTCCTGCCGAGCAGAGAGCCCGATGCCGGGCTCAATCTCGAGACTCTGGGATCATGACCTGAGCCGAAGGCAAATGCTTAACGACTGAGCCACTCAGGCGCCCCTCATTATTAGTTTTTAATTAAAATTATGTAAATAATCTGCCATTAAGCAAGCCCTGTGGACTTCAACTATCTACCATATTTGTAGACTAGCTATATTTTGTTTGCCCCAGGTGAGTTGTTCTGACATTTTAAAGTGAAGGGATTGAAGTGTCTGGCAATATATGATGTTGCTGATAACTCAGCGAGTGAAAGAAGAAAAAAAAAAGGGCATGATATTGGCATAAATTACTGTATTTAAAGCTGCTAATATTGGCTCCTATTTTTAAGTGTAAGTGAGAAAATCTAATGTTTGCCAAACTGAGGAGGGTGAAACCAATAGGGAAAGAACCATCATACTCCAGCTTTAAGAGATTTTTAAAATAACACCATGAAAACTCAAATTATGATTTATTACCTGACAGATCTTAATGGTATAGAGCATATTCTCAAACATTCTTCAAAAAGTGATCATTCTTTATTTGTATGTAGCTTTTTATCACCATAATGGTTGTTCTTTACTTATATATGAATTCATAATTACCTTACAGCTTGAAGGAATGTCTAGATGTCATGAGGCTACTGTTTTCAGACCTTCTTTATGGTTTAGCTGCTTTGTACCAGGTTAGAGCAGTACAGTAAGCAAGCATATTTTCCTGGAAGTAGAGATATATATCCTATACATGTATACATTTTATCCACCTTTGTATGTAAATACGAAACAACTCATGGTTAGCTCCTATTTCAAGTAATGGTATACATGAGAAGAGTTCTTCAACTTCTCTAGCAGTAGGAGGTACTTGGCACAAAGTTCAAACAGGGCTATTTGTTGCATGGAGCTTGTTTTGTTGTCTGCTTCCACTTCACTGGCACTTTTATTTTAAGGAATTTCTCACTTCTGACTGCTCTAAACTGATCCTTATGTTATATATCAATGTTCTTTATAAAGACAGTTCTCTTGTTTTATAATATTTTTGTTATTTGGTGATAGTGGGATTACAGTTTAGTTTATTAGCAGCTTTCAGTCCCTGGTTATCTATTTACAATGAACTGGCAAGCCTAGTTGGATGAATTTGGATAACTCCTAATTAGATGCTGGATTCTAGAACTTTTGCCTACACTACTCCCCTAACCCCCAAACAAAAATAAAATGCTTTTCTTAAAAGATACCCCGATATCTAGCTGTAAGAATAGAAAACTTTGAAAAGTAAAATGATACTTTCTCCCTATTGTGGGTAATTTGGAAAATATAGAAAGATACAAAGGAAATTAAAAACATAATTTTTACCATCCAGAGAAATATGTTAAAATTTAAGTGTATATATTTTTGCTTATTCCTTTTTCTGTTCATTTTTTTAGTTATAAATGTATTATGTATGTGTGTGTGTTTAAAATTACATTGAGATCTAATATAAACAGATTTTCATAGAATAATCTTATTTTCCTATTCTTTTAAATGTATCTTGACACCTCTTCTGCCCCCACTTAATGGTTATGCAATATTTCCTTATATTATACACCATAGTTTAGCCATTTTCTCATTGGTAAAGGTTGCTTCCAATTTTTTTGTCATTATAAATAATCCTGATAAACATCATTATATATAAATTATTATGGGACATTCTTACTTCCTTTTCTCTAGAAAGCAAGGTCATGCTTCAGAAATGCTTTCTAGAAAGGTCAGGTTTTTCTTTTCATTAGAATAAGAAACTAAATGGAAGACATGACTATTTTTGTTTTTGACTCCTTAGAATCAGATATTTACTTATTTATGTATATGTAGAGGCCTGTCAGATACGTAAGTTTTTTTGTGAACTTTGTTGAGGGTTGGTTAAGGAACCATGCCTATTTTGTGTAGAAGATTGGATCCTTCAAAGATGAACTTATTATCTTTACTCAGAGGACATTATGAGAACCTGTGACAGTGGCAAGACTTGATTTTCTTGGTCTTTAGTACAATGTTCAGGCAAGGACCTAGTGTTTATGTATCTTTTCCATTCGTTCATTCATTTGCTCATTCTTTGAGCAAAGTAACATAAAACATTACCCAAGAGACCAAATTGTTAGGGTGATATAAAAAAATCTCTGAATAGTAAAATCTGGGCCAATAAAGTAGTTTCTTTAAACCATCCTACCGTAATGCTCACATTTTTACAGGAATTTTATTTTTCAATAGACATCCCTGGAATGCATCGAGTATCATAGGCCGTGATCCAAATGTGACTTACAGTTAATTTGCACCCACTGTGTCTTAACTCTTTATAATGGAAGACTTTATATATATAGTGGATCTTCTGATATCCTATGAGCCAGATCTTCAGCTGGGTGCTGTGATACATAGGGATGTACTCGGATGCATTCTCTGCCCTAAAAAATGCTAAATAAATGAACTTTTATATGTTCTGTTGTAGCATGAGAACTGTAGACTTGACTACAGTGAAAGTGTAGAGGAAGACCTTTATTTTTATTTTCTTAAAGATTCATTTATTTTAGAGAGAGAAAGAGTGGTTGTGCGCCTAAGTGGGCAGATGGGCAGAAGGAGAGGGAGGGAGAGAGAATCTCTAGCAGATTTCCCACAGAGCACAGAGCCCAGTGAGGCAGGGCTCAAATGGGGGCTTGATCGCACCACTCTTGAGATCATGATCTCACCAAAACCAATAGTCTGATGCTCAAATGACTGAGCCATCTAGGCACCCCAAGAGGAAGTTTTTTTTTTTTAAATGAATAAAACTTTTTTCATCAATACAACATAATTATCAACTGAAAGATAAAACATGCTCATTGGAATTTTGGATTTTAATAACTTGATAATTCTAGTCATAAACTATTTCATTTTAATATGACACTGTTTTTTCCTTGTGTTATATCTTTTTCTTCTGTTTTCTACCTTCTCCCCCCACCCCTTTATTTTGTTAAACTGGTGAACTTGATTTGCAACCATTTAATGAACTTGATTTGCATCCCTGTAATGAAAAGGTTTAGACAGCGACTTAGGTATAAATATAAGTCACTTATTAAGCAAGTTGTTAAAAAATGGTCCTTGTACTTTGGTGAAAGCTTAGTTAACATTTCCTTGAGATAATTTTTGATGCTTACTTTCTAAAAACACTTTTATTAACCAAATATTTAGTGAGGCTGTATTGTTGAAGGAGTCATTGTAATCAGTCATATATGAGGGATTGAAGTTAATTAAGAGTTGAAGTTGATACATATGAATAATGGGCAGTGTGGTCTTTGTGGCTTTTAACAGCTTACTATTCAAAAACTACAGGTAAAGGGGAAAATATTTGTGAAGCTGGTATGTGGATAAAAGTACACTTTTATGTAACCTTACTGTGTTACCTTGGACTAACAAGACATTAGGTGATGGCAAGTATATTATAAAGATATATAAAGTAATAAGTAATAAGATTACCAAAAATTGACTAGAATATTCTTATTCTTAGTGCAACCTTATTTCTAAAACTCTAGACAGGAATGCTCTTTTTCTAGTAGAAAAGAATAAAATTTTGTTTAATTTTTCTTCTTGGGAACATATTAATCAGTCATGTTTTTAAACGAGTACTTGTTCTATGCTTAGTTACTTGATAAATGATATGTGAACCTAGGGAAGAAAAGTGTGAGTTGCCTGTTTTCATGGGCAGAAGAAATCACAGGCATAGAGTTAGCATTGTGACTCATGTGCTCAAGGACCAGTGTGGAAACCAACACATTGAAGGAGAGGTATATATTGGATAATTCTGAAAAATAGTCTGGCAAAGCCTGGAAACCTAAGAGGAGTTTGGGCTCTATGTGACAGGTAATAGGAAACCATAGTGAAGAAGTTACTTAGGAGACTAGAGTTTGTGGTGTGTATTATGGAATAGGAACAAGTAAGATCAACTTGGTAGATCAAGGATCGGGTCAGATAGGATTGTGAAACCTAAGAGGTATAGTTAGAACCAAATAAAACAGGATTTGGAAGGTTTTTGTTTTGTTTTGTTTTAAAGTAATGTCTATGTCCAGAATAGGTCTCAGATTTACAACCCCAAGAGTCACATGCTCTACTGACTAAGTCAACCCCTTGCCCTGGGAAGGTTTTTGACCAGTTTCACATTGTGGGTTCTTGACATGATCAAACTGTTTTTTTAAGGATGTTTGATATAGCAGGAGCATGGGAGCTATTTATATGATACAGAAACTTGAAATGAGAAACTATGGGAAGTCAAAAGAGATGATGGTCTGTCTGTCGAGTTGCCATTGATAACATTTTGAAAGAAGACATAAGTTGGTGACAAATTGAGTTTGTTCATATATTCATTGAACAACTCTTACTGAGTAATTTCCATACAGTATGTGCTAAGCCCTGAGGAATTGAGGATGCAAAAAAGATAGTTTGGAGCTCAAGAGGCTTTCACAAAGCAAGATTTGCACCAGGATTTCTAACAGCAGCAATCAGAAGAATATAGGGTACAAATTTGATAGGTATAAAAAGCAGGTTGTGGAAGGATGTGGGGAAGAGAGCACGATAATGTGTTTGGATCAGTAGATGTAGATCTACCGAGTAGATCTTAATTGTTGAAATTTTAAATTTAGTTATATAAATATATAAATTGGAGTTTCATCCTTAGACTCTTCAGAGTGCTGCTGATTACAAGAGCATGTGTTTAATCTGTGCCTTCGTCTATAAGTGTTTGTTTTTTTTAATCACATAAACATAAATGGCTTATTTTCATACATTTCCTCTAGAGTCTAATGTTATGTGAATTTTGATAAGTATTTACTTTCTGATGTTCTTTTTTGAAAAGTTTTCTCATCACACTTGTCAAATAAATATAATACTGGGTTTGGGGAAACATTTGTCGTGGAATGCAGATTTTTATTTGTTTCACTTAACTAGTCAGGGGAGGAATATTGATGGGGAAACTGATAGTGATACTTTAGATTCTGATTTTGGTGTGCAGGTTTTCAAATTCCAAAAAGATGACTGCTGTAAAAGTCAATTCTTAATATTCTCTCATTCTAGGACAGCTTCTACTTACTGTGCCAAGCCTTCCTTTTTATCCTCATGACAACCTTCATGTCATCTCGGGATGACATTAACTACATGTATTAATTATATACAGCATAAACAGAAATAACCAAATATCACTAATCCTTAACTCAGGACTCCTTTTCTCCCCTCTTCTCTAAGGAACGACTACCAAAATCACTACAATCCCAATGACTTCCAAGCCCAATGTGATTGTTGTGCAAAAGACTACAGGAAAAGGAACGACCATTCAAGGCCTCCCTGGCAAAAACGTTGTCACAACATTGCTAAATGCCGGAGTAAGTAAGAGCTTGTACTGCAGACTCAGCAAATCCACTGAGGATCTTAAAGACCAGCTATACAAATATTTGCCTAAGGAGTTCAGACCCCACAATGGCCTATGTAGTTTGATTTACCACTACCGTGATGTAATATCTATTAAAACACCACCAACTGATGGCTTTTTGCATTGTAATTTCTGAAACATGTCGCTCATAGCTATGTTGCTTATGACCGTGATTTAGATGCTTAGTCCATATGGAGGATTCTACTGGCTTAACTACAGAAAGACCTCTTTTTAGAGGACAGTTTTATTCCTGCCTCTGGCCAGTAGACACGAGCCTACTATTGGCCTAAGATGGGCAAGGTGAAATATTGGGGATGAAGAAAATTAATAGACAGGAATTTACTTTCATTTTCACCTTTTTGAACTAGGTAAACAAACAAACAAACAAATAAATAACGGCTTCATTTATAGTAGTGAAGGCAGCTGTGCAGAGGTTGGAGTTAGACAAACCTGGGCTCTGTCTCTTAGTATCATAGTTGTTTGACCCTGGCAAATTTATTCAACTTCTGTCATCCTTAATGTCCTCATTTATAGGTTGGGAATGATGATCTTTACCAGTAAGTTTGTTCAGTAACTGGTAGCTGTTTTGAAAGTGCTTAGAACAGTGCCTGGCCCATAGGAAATCCTCAATAGGTAGTTTCTCTCCTACTGTTGTTACTCTTGGTTCTTACCTATTTAGGCTTGGTAATGTGCCAACTTTGCTAGGGAAAAAATGCTGTACTTCATTTTAGTAGATCTCAAGCAGCTTCCTAGGAATCACAGTCTTTATAACGTTGACATTAGATCTTTTCATCATGTGGGAAAACATAGCCTGAGTTCACATGGTAAGCCAAAATAAAGCCTGGATTAGAATTCTGATTTTCAGAATCCTTTTATAGTCTGGCTTACAGTTTCATAGAATTTGATATATAAGAGGGGATGCCATGTACCCAAAGTCCTGTGGTCACATACATCAAAGAGTCTTGTATGAATCCTAGCTGCTAGGTATATCTAACAGCAGTAGTTGGACACAGGAAATAATAGTACAACAAGCACAGTAGAGCATAAGACTACACATATGTATATGCATCTGTACTCAACAGTTTGCTTACCTGGGCATGTCTACCCACATCAGAAGAACTTCTTCAAAAAATAACCAGCTAGTTGGTTTTGCTAGGTTTTAAATGAGTCATTATACTTGGACAGGGCCCATTAAGCTATTTGATAGCGAGGCATGCTTGCAAGCGAATGGCTCTTGGCAAATGAATTGGAGCTCCTTCCAAAGCTGCTGCTGTAAAGGGTGTGTTTGTATTAAAAAAAAGTAATAACAGGAGTGATAGACAGTTCATATCTCCCTTAGGTAACTATATCCCTTACAGCAAATAGTTAAAATTGTGGTTTTTGTAATCCCATTTAGCTCTAAATTCAGAGTGATTACCTTCTGCCAGCTTACCTGGGTGCTTTGTTTTTACTAGCTGCTAAGTTTAGATGGCCATACATTTAGATGATGATGACTAAAAGTTAAAAACTAATAAGGTAAAAAATTTTCTTTTAAGTTTTATGGATTTTAACTTTTAAAAATGAATTATTTAGTAAAATCATTGTTTTTTAATTTAAGCTCAAGTATTGACTCTGTAAATGACAGAAGGTACTTAAGAATAAAGCAGACCAAAGTAAAAAAATGGTGGAAAGTTAATGGGCTTAAGCTATCTAATTAATAGACTAAAGTGATATTAGTAACATACTAATAATAAAATGTGGGAAATGCCCTAAGTTTGTTTTTTGTATTTTCCCACATAACCTCAGAACATTTATTAGTATCTGCTGATTTCATCTCTTGCCTGTGCTTTTTTGCATAGAGATTGCTGTGTATCCTTATAATTTCATATTTGGGGAGCTTATTTTATTTGTAGATATATATTTAGCTATTGGTATAATGCACAGTAATTTTTTATTATGTTAATGTCTATTTCAGGTAAATTAGAAAATAAAGATAATGGAGAGAGACTTATAATCCCAACGCTTAGAGATAGCTATTGTTAACATTTTAGTAGTATTCTTTTATAATTACCTGCCTATTTTTGATGTATGTATTTTATGAATGTGACATTGTAATAAATGTTCTTATGTGAGATAATTTTTTAAATTCACTTGTCAGGAAGTAAGTAATGCTTTCTTTGGACAGAAAGTTGGGGAGGTAACTTTTAGGACTATCTCAACTAAGTCTACGATTTTTGATCATCTGGAAACATTGTACTTTGCTATTTAATTTACAGTCCTTTCCCCATCATCCTGGCAAGATCTTGCTGTGATTTTTCAGTTAAAGCATTTTTCAATTTTTGGCATTTAAATACGTATAAGTCTCATATATTCACTGACTTTAATTTAGGGAGAAAAGACTATTCAGACGGTGCCAACAGGAGCAAAGCCAGCTATTATCACTGCTACAAGACCCATCACCAAAATGATTGTAACTCAACCAAAAGGAATAGGTTCCACAGTTCAACCGGCTGCCAAAATCATCCCAACAAAAATTGTTTATGGGCAGCAAGGGAAAACACAGGTATGCTATAAGATAATGGTGGTTTTTCTTGGCTCTGGTATATTTCAAGTTCCTAAAATTCCACATTGGAAATTTGAATGAGAAGATCAGTAATATTTAAAAAATAAGATTGTTAAAAGTTATGACCAAATGTGTATAATCATCTGTTTTCAAAACCTGTGTTTCTCTCTTCAGTACTTTTTTTTTTTTTTAAATGTCTGACTATTGGTGCCATGTCATGAGCAAAGATTGGGGAAATGAACCCCCTTGGAATAAAATTTGCCGAAGCCATATATTGTTATTTGAGAAGTAGATGTTTGAGGGAGAGGTAGTTATTTGGAATCTCTCAGAAAAAAAAGTATTTTTTATAAGCTAGTATGGCCTTTGAAAGCACTGTATATACTTATAAAATTTATTTTACTTGAAATCTAAATGATGGAGTAGCTAGAGATCTGTTCATTTTTCAAGCAGTAGAAGGTAAAGGAATTTTTCTGGAAATTTGCCTAGAAAATTGAGGCTCAGGATTTAATCTTTAATGTTGCTAGACTACTATTTATTTTATAAATTACCTACTTTAACTGCTTTTGTGAGAGTATCAAGGGAAGTAATGTCAGCTTTGGTTGAGAAATGTTATCCTAGACTTCTTGTAAAAGGTTTTATTTTATCTTTAATAATTTGCCTTTAGAATCAGTTTCCTCAGAATCATAGCGAAATAGTATATACACATCTAAACAAACAAGTTTTGTGATTAGAAATAAGTCCAAAGTGTGTTTAAGTTTCAACTGGTAACAGTTCTCATTTGCTCCATCATTTGCTCATTTGCATCATAGTATCACCCGTGTTTTCATTCTTGAATTCTTGGAAATGGGTGACTTAGTGGAGTCTGAAAAGGTTTCGAGCCTTACATATTAGAGAAATAAAAACTAAATGTGGTCACTTAACATTTTTGTTCTAGGCAACCAGTTGAAGTCAACTCCTAGAATTCAGATTTTGAAGTGAAATAATTCAGTTTGAAATCTTTCTCCCATTTCACTTATTTTAATGTCTGTGTTTTCGACTCTTGCCGGGAATTGATCTATCACATATTTCATATTGCTTCTAATAATAGTTGTCTAAGTCAGTGTTTCTCTGGGGATTTTTCAAAGATGACTTAGGTCCCAACCATGTTTACTCTTTGTGCAGGTGTCTCAATTAGGAATTTCATGTGGTGGCTAATGAAAAGAAATCTGAAGATCAGTGGCTTACACAAATTGGGGTTTATTTTTATTATGTTAATAGTAATTGCTAATTATTTTATGATGTTAATAAATGTCCAGAGGGAGGAAGTTCTAGACTATTCCTGTGGCATTGGGAAGCCAGGCTTCTTGTGTTTTTCTCTTCTGCCGTCCATAGCATGTGGCCGTCATTCTGCTATATAGAGATTGTAAAACGACTTAAGTCATTATAGGCAAGAAGAAACGAGGAGAGCCTCTTGTCAGAATTGTAGCTGTTGCAGTCTGGCACGTACCACTTAAATGTTGTATGTGGGTTGACTCTGATTTGGTCATAGATTAAATTAGTCTTATTATGCCCAAAGCATAATAAATATACAGAATGCAACTTCCCACGTCAGGAAAATGTTATTCGTGACTAGAAGTTTAGCATTTTAAATAGTGCTCTAAAATTTAAACTGGGTCTATTTCTGATTTTCTTCTAGGTTCTAATTAAACCCAAACCAGTGACATTTCAAGCCACAGTTGTTAGTGAACAAACAAGGCAGCTGGTCACAGAAACATTACAGCAAGCATCTAGGGTGGCAGAAGCTGGTAATTCATCTATTCAAGAGGGAAAAGAAGACCCACAGAGTTATACAGATAGTAGTTCCTCTTCTACAGAGTCTTCCCAAAGTTCCCAAGGTAAGATCCATTTTACTTCTGATTTATGTAATTACTTCTGACATAGTGCCCTAGCTCCAAAATAGTTGAATCTAGGGGTTTCAAACAAACACATATGCTTCGATTTGTTGATTCTTTTGATTTCATTTTTCTTTGTTTGATATGTAATGAGTGAGCTGAAGTTTTTGTTTTTGGTAAGATTTTACCATTCTTTCCTGCATAGCGTATGTTCATCAAATAATTGCTAAACTTTGGAGGGTGATTTTGGCAGGTAGGTGTTAACCAGACTTGAATAGTGCTGTGGTTCTTGTTTCCTTTGGGTAAGTAGGAGAAGAAAGTGGGCAAGAAAGCTAATGTATTTTTTGAATGGTTAACTGTTGAACCTTGAGAAAGCATCAGGGTGGCCAGAGGTGGGCCATACCTGAGCTGTAAGTAGAGTGACCATATGCAGTTTGCAGAGGACAAGTCCTGGTTTATATCTGTTCTAGCATAATTATCAATAGCATTCCTTTTCACTCTCAGAGGTATCCCAGTTTAGATGATATATGTATGGTTGTCCTAATTATAAGGAAGGAGCTATGAAGCCAGCCTCCACAGTAGGGAAGCTCTTCATCCTCAGTGTTGTTTTAGTTATGTTGTTTGTCTAGGATGTCTCTTGAAATAAATTCTTGATCATAAACTTTGAGACCTATAAATCTAGTACTCAAGTCTATCCGTTTCCTTGACTGCCCTTATTGTCAGGTGGTAGGTATATTTATGCCTATGCTTGCTTATATGCTCCAGTGCGTCTAATAAGCAAAGCTGTTTATCTTCCCCTGATCATTCCTCACTCACTCCACTTCCTCTCCTCACCTCCCAATTATTTTCTCTGGAGTGCTTTCTGAGCATCTTCACTTTTCTAATGCAGATTCTTTATCTGTGCACTTTTATTATTCTAATTGTTTAGAAGAGTCTTTCCAGGTTAGTGGGAAGTTCAGATTGCTTACATGGTTCAAATTAGTGATTAGTCCATTAATTGAATTTGACATTCATTTGTACTATATATTAGCATTTTAAATAGTGCTCTATTTATATTTTTAAATATAAATTTAAAAATCTATCTATTTATATTTTTAAATATTTTAAAAATAGTGCTAGGCCATATAAATGTTGAGTTAAATATAATTCTTATTAAAATCTAGAATAGGAGATTAAAAAATACACATACAACTTCAGTATAAGTTTATTAGTAACAAACAAAAATGCCAAAGGCTAAAAATTCACACTCCAGTGAGGAAAGAATGAGAAAACTTCATGAAGGAGATAGCAAGTGGTCTTTGAAAACTCACCCATGAAAAATAAATAAAAGTGTTGATTTTAATAAACAATATGACATTCATTTTAGAGAGTGGATGGACAGTTTTCTTCAGCATATTATCAACGATAGTAATATTTTCTGGATCAGTTTACTGAGAAGATTCAGTTTATCATTCTATATTGATTATGAATCAGTCTTTCGACTAGTTACAATGGAGAGATACTTATTCTCTATTTCATTTGATCATTATTTCTTTTTTTTTAAAGATTTTATTTATTTATTTGAGAGAGCGAGATCATAAGTAGGCAGAGAGGCAGGCAGAGAGAGAGGAGGAAACAGGCTCCCTGCTGAGCAGAAAGCCTGGTAGTGGGCCCTGGGATCGTGACCTGAGCCAAAGGCAGAGGCTTTAACCCACTGAGCCACCCAGGCACCCGATTGTTATTTCTTAATGATTTGATATTTAAAGATTCCATTCTTCCTTCCACATATCAGCTGCATTTTCCTCTTTTATTTTTCAGTCTTTGAATAATCGTGCCATTTTTTTCCTTGAGAAATATTTTTATAGGGGACAGGTAAAATGTTTAGCTTATGAGTTGGTCCTAAAAGGGGAACATGAACAGTAGATG
This sequence comes from Spilogale gracilis, assembly GCA_004023965.1. NCBI lineage: Eukaryota > Metazoa > Chordata > Mammalia > Carnivora > Mephitidae > Spilogale > Spilogale gracilis. Next base: position 98,566 of record PITA01003331.1, read on the forward strand.
TTTTTATATCCATTATCTTGGGTTATCTTTTGAAACCGCCAGTCTTTTCCTAAGGGAGCTATCATTACTTTCCAAACATGCCATTTCATAAGCAGTCTTAAGTTTTCATTCTAAGAATGGGACAAAAGTTTGGCTATTTTTGGAAGTAACTGAGTGGAAGATTTTCTGCTTTTCAATTTCTTGTTATACATGACTTCATCTATCATTTATTTGTCCTGTATTATTACATATTATTTATTTTTAAAATATTCTGTAATACAGAAGAAGGTAACAAGTCAGAACACATATATCTAGATTATAAAGCCAGTTTTTATAATCTGCATCCCACCCATATCTTTATATAGCTCCTTCAGGCATTCTCCCAATGACTGGTGATATATATGTCATGATTTAAAGAGAAAGGGATAAAGATTTTGGTCAGTCTAAGATCATGCTGGCATTCAGAGTGTACGAGAGGTCATACCTATTGGGAATGTAAGCACTACATAGCAGTTCATTTTTCCTTTATATTTCTTTTGTAGTTTTTGCCCCTCCCCCACCTTTGGTAACTTTTTCTTTTAAAGTAATTTCAGACTTCAAAAAACTTGCAAGAAGAGTTAAAAAGAATTCCTGTGACTTTTTTTTTTTTTTAAGATTTTATTTTTAAGTAATCTCTGCACCCAACATGGGGCTCAAATTCACAACCCTGAGATCAAGAGTCACATGCTCCACTGACTGAACAGGCCAGGCACCCCCAAGATTATTTAAAAAGAGAGAAATATTAAAAGATTTCTTTATTTATATTTTGTTTATTTCCAGTAGGTTTAAGGTGGCTTAGGTAGAATATAAGATTATGTGAAGTGAAATGGAAGAGAGCAAGGAGAGAAAACCAACAGTAGGGATTTAAGATAGAACAAGGTATGAGGCAGATATAAAAATGCATTCTGTAAAGACATTGCTCCAGCGAAGCCACAGAGTGGTTTCTAGGATGATTTTTCCAGAAGCTTTATGATCTTGGTAGATCATGGTGAAGTTGGGAAATATATCCAGGTTAAGCAAAACATACTTGTTGCAGAATTTTCCAGAGCTATTACATGTTAAAATATATTGTGAAAGATGAAGAGTGGAGTATATAATGTAAAATGCTCCCCAGCTTTTTGACCATAGAACCCTTCTATGCAGAATATCTTGAGGAACTAATGTTCTCTGAAACATTTTGAGTGATGCTGTCTAGACAGTTAAATACCGTGAAGGCCTCAGGCTTTATGATAATACTTCAGTGGGAAAGTACATATTCCATCATAGAACGGGGACATAGACATCTTGGTTTTAGTTTAGAAGGGGAGGTTTAGATGAGTAAGGCATCTGGGAATCATTTTATGTGAGAAAGTGTTGATGGAAAAACAGGACATTTATTAGGGAGAAGAGAAGATGAGGATTGGGTTAGGGACATTGGGAGCTGTCAGTTCTCTTGAAGACTGTGGCATGGAAGAGGGAAAAGAGTTGGTCTTTGTGGATACATGGATGGAGACTAGAACCATTGGGTAGAAGTCATAGAAAGCCCTGCCCATAGAAGAAAATTTTCTAATTGTCATAACTGCAGAAATGGAAGGAAACTATCTTAGAAAGTAGTGAATTCTCTGGTGTTGCAGTTCCTGGATTGGTGGGGATATTATGAAGATTTTAGAGTAGGATTGGTCATAGCGTTAAATGAACTTTTAGATCCCTGCTAGGTGAAAGGTCTTAACTATGTGTTATGGGCCTTTTATGATAAAGTCACAGGAGACATTCTTCCATAGAGACGCCTCATCTGCCTTTGCATATAACAGTGCATTGTGTATTTGTGATACCTGACATGTAGTAGACATACAGTAAATATTTGTTAAGTAACCTATGGGGAAAGATATCTGAGGGTTAGCAGACCACCATCCTCAAGACAGATGGAGAAGTCTAGAGGGATATACAGTTCATAATCCAGTGGTACTGTGAGATCAGGTTCTTGATGTCTCAGTCGTTGCGTTGCATTCTGACCTCATTGTCAGACTTACTAAGCAATAGATTTATCTAGTCTAAGCATAAAAGCCAAAGTAAGAGGAAAGTCACTCAAGGATTGGTTTTTAGGGCACCTGGGTGGCTCAGCGGTTTAAAGGATTGGTTTTTACATTTGAGGTTTACACTCCTTCTTTGTCACAGCTCTTGGGGTTGCTGTGGTGATACTGTGTGATGATCAGCTACTCTCTGAGTATGGACAGAATGAAGAATCTCTAGCCCCTACAGGATATTATTTGGGGTGATGTTTCTGATAGGTGCTCCCATGTGGAAATTTATTTTCTTTTTTTTAGTCTCTTTCTACTTGCTCTCTCTGCAAATGCAATTCTTGCTTTCTTCTGGATATTCAATGAATATTACAGAATTGGTTGCGATCATTCTTTGCCCATGGGTCCTCTCACCTACCCAAAGGTGTGCTTACATCACTGTGAGAATTTCTTAAATGTGAGAACTTAGCTTTTATAAAAATAATTATTTCCTAATAAAATTACTTTTCTTAAGTGTAAGTTTTATTTGTCTACTTACAACAAGTAAAGGAAATGTGCATCACATGACATTTGGTATTACAGGATAGTATCCCACAGTCTTGTAGAATTTGGGGAGAAGATTTAATGGAAATTATACACCCCTGGTGTGGTGTATATTCTACCTGGTGTTTAGAGAACTGGGGATGCAGTTTGTTAATGGTACTTAAAAATTCCAGCTCTATTGTATATCGATTTTTCTTTGGGAAGGCTGTTTTTTATTTTTTTGGTTGGTTGGTTTTTTAAGAGTCATTTCACCTCCCCAACCTTTTTGGACAACTTTGTGGTGTTAAAAAATATAAGCTTCAAAGAAGGTTGAACTTACATTGAATTTATTCTTGTTTTGGGGTGGGGGGCACTGCATGAATTCTTTTCATTCTTCTGTAATGCTTTGACTGACTAATCCAAATCAAAGCAGTCTTTTTCTTTCCATGTATTTGTCTTGTTTGCCTTAGTCATTTGATTTTAACTAAGAATACAAAGCTATATGTATGTTTATTTTATGTCTGCTCCATTGTAATTTAAACTTGGGAGTGGGGATCCAACGTAATTTTTGTCCTCTGTGGAATTCTGACAAAGGAACAATAGTCTAGTCCAACCTGCTTATTCTGTAGATGGAAAATTGAGTAATTTGTTGCTTGTTTTGATGCACATTTACTATTCACATGCCTACCTTCATAGCATAACTATAATAAATTAGTTTCATTTTGAAACTAATGAAGAGTATCAGAATCAAGAACTTTTAGGACACAACAACAGTTGTGTCCTATGTCCTTCATAGTTTATGGAGCTCTTTTACATATATTATTTCATTATATTCACAGAAATCCTATGAGGCAGAGAGGTAATTTTATCATATTTGTTTTAGAAATAATGACACTAAAACCCAAAGACTCAACTTGTGAATAATTGATAGAGCTGGGGCTATAACCTAAGACTTTGAACTCCAAATATTATATGTGTCCTATTATGTCATCTTGCTTCTAGATCATCTATCCATTCTTGTTGTTGGTGGACAGGATTTCTTTTCAGTAATTCAGCCATCCAGTAAATGTTGACTGGATGCTCAGGTTATAATACAGAATACATTTTCAGGCATTGAGGAAAAGACTCCTACAGCATTTTGCTCTTATTATACACAAACATGCATCTGCTTAAACAAATGCATACCTATTTATTATAGCAATTATCACATTGAATTGTAATTTGTCTTTTTACATGTCTGTCTCTCCAACCAAATTATGTGCTTCTTGAGCATCCTCTGATTATTCTGTAAGCTCCTTTATATCCTCAATGCCAATATGGACTCCTGCATATAGATGCCTAGTTTGTTGAATCAGTGAATAGGAGTGAATGAGTAAGTGAATACAGACACAAAAGATATTATGCCTTCTGGCGGCTTACAGTCTTCTTGGGGAGATAAAGCATGAAGTTTACAGTAAATACAAAGATTAAAAAAAAAACAAATTGTTTTTTTTTAAGAGAAACTTTGTTTATAGGGTTTTTTTTTTTTAACTAATATAAAACAGATTCCCAGCCTGTAGTTCATGTAATTGCTTCCCGGCGTCAGGATTGGTCAGAACATGAGATTGCAATGGAGACTAGTCCCACCATAATTTATCAGGATGTATCCAGTGAATCACAATCAGCTACTTCAACAATCAAAGCTCTATTAGAACTCCAACAGACAACAGGTATGAATTCACATGCTCAACTGAATGAAGCATGTTTTCTCTAGAGATGGGTTGTGCTAAAATACTACCACTGTTATATTTTCTTTGTTATTATTTGAGCACATTTCCCCCCTCTGGACTGGTCTCTAATCATTGCTGCAGTCTGTTTACTTGTCAGTTCAATAAGATGTGCCCAGGAGTGCTGAAGGATAGACGAGTCAGGAGAAAAAAAATGGCAGAACTCTTTCTTTTCTGTCTCCTGCTTAAAAGGGCAATCCTGTAGCCTCTTGTCACCAGAAGGCAGCAGTTTCTGTCATTTCTCATCGCAAGGGTAGATGCAGCATAGTTGCTAGCTCTGTGTAAGACTAATAGGAGGAGGTAGATCGAAGAGCCTCTGCCATCCCCCTTGATATTGGTAGGTTGGTTTTGTGGACATAAAACACCGTTGATAGCCCTTGCTAGCATTCTAATTTGTTTTATCTTTGTATTTCATTGTATAATTTAACCACTTGAGCTTCCCTGCAAAGCCATCCTCATTTAGTATTTCTGATTACTTAAATATCTTCAATAAAGTCCAGGCAAAACCTTTGTCAGTTATACTGACTTTCCTGTTAACAGTAAGTCAGAGATTGTTAGGTTAGTAAAGGGACCCTCATCCAACCCTTCCATTTTATGCATAAATAAGCTGAGATCCAGAGAGGCTACCCAGTTGGCTAGTGGCAGAGTGAGACTCCATGTCTTTAGATTCCTAATTCAGTGTCTTCTCTACTTGTGGGGTGACTGTAGTATTATTTTCGTTTTGTTTTACTTTCTTTGTTTAAATGATTAGCTTGATTTTGTCACATTATACTCTGTGGGAATGATCTGCATGATTATTCAGTAGACTTAATTACTGTTAACTATTCGTTGTAACATCCACTTTACACTAGCCAAAGAATACTAGCTTTTAATCTCTTTGGTTAATTTTTCTATAGGTGTTATTTTTGGCCTCAGATACTTCCTCAGCTCCTTGTCTTTGACATATACTCAGCCATTTCCATTAATGTCTTATAGAGGGTAGAAACCAAATGAGTAGATTTTATAGAAAAAGTGTTAAGACAGAAAATAAATTTATCCATGAAACCCATTCTTGTTTCCAGACCATTCCATAAAACATTTTTTTCCTAACACTGAAAATTTTTCTTTAAGAGTCGTTGAAGACTTGATAAATTTCTTTGGAGATTATCTTGAATTTTTAATAGATCAAATTTTAATAGATCAAATAGATTAAACCAGTCTTGTATTGTGCTATTCTGCATGGGTCTGCCCTAAAACAAACTATGGTGTATACTGCTTATTCACCCTTTGTTTTCAGGTTGGTGAACCCAAGAATACCAGGGATTACCTTGAAGAAGGGTAAAGGAAATGTTCTAAGAGGATTGTGTACAAGGGAAACAGATTGTTTGCCTAGTCATAGTAGGGGGGAATTATAGGCTGAATGCATATGAGTTCTTCTTGCTGGGCTGCTGGGTATGGTTGTACAAGTTGTGCATTCTACTACCATACATAGCAGTCTGCTTTTTTCAATTCACTGTCTCCTTAAGTCACTGCCAATGTGGCACCTCAGAGGTCTGGTTCATTATTCCCATGGACAACTCCGGTTTTGATATTTGTTTGTAATAAAAGTTAATTTTTCCCCTGATTTTTTTATGCAGTAAAGGAAAAATTGGAATCTAAACCAAGACAACCCACTATTGATTTGAGTCAGATGGCAGTGCCTATTCAGATGACCCAGGAAAAGAGACATTCTCCTGAGAGTCCATCCATTGCTGTGGTAGAGTCAGAACTAGTTGCTGAATACATCACTACTGGTAGGTGTCCTTGTAAAAAGTAGTATTAAGGTAGGAGAGCTACCTTTCTGCGTTTTTTGGGATGGTTGTTTGGGGGAGAATATAGTTTTTATATTTCTAGATCTTTTCCAATTTGCCCTGAGAACACATTCATATTATCCTTGGGACTTACCCTATCTTTAATGACAAGGGGGAATAAATCAATGGGTTGTTGCAAACTACAAATAATAAAGAATTGCAAGTTGGCCGTAAATGATGTCTGTGAATATAAAGTGTAGAGAGAGGATAAAATACGTTTTATATAAGAATAAATATTCTGATATATCTGAGTTTTCTAGTTTTGGGGGAGGGGAGGTGGGTCAAGGGGGAAAGAAGGTATAAAACCTAATACTTTTTTAATATAAAGAAAAAAATGGAAAACCTGAAATCTATGTAAATTCTAGTGGAAAGCAAATTAGGTATTTGTTTAAAATGTGGTCTGGCAGTAAAACTTAACTTATGAGATTTTTGGGTGGCATAGATAGAAAAGTGGAGCAGGAGGGATAATAGATTCTTTCTCTCATATTCTGGTGAATACTGCTTTCTGGTTTGGACACTTCATTACCTTGAGATTTGAAATAGTTCAGAGGATAGTAATGTGAATAATTAGGGATTAGGAGAAATGACTTATGAGGCGGTATGAACACCCGTCTTAAGTTTCCTTGAGCAGTGATTACAAGAGAACATAACGTTACAAATATTTAAAGGATATAAAAAATGCCAAAGCAGAAAAGGAATTCTTTGGTATCACTTTTAAGATATATTCTTTAAAATTAATGGGTTATGGTGAGTGCTGTGAATTGTGTAAGACTGATAAATCACAGACCTATACCCCTGAAACAAATAATACATTGTATGTCAATTAAAAAAAGATTAATGGGTTAAAATTGCCAGAAGGGAAAATCCAGTTAAAGATTATGGAAAGCCATCCAGCATCTTTCTTTGAGATACTTAGCAGAAAGCTAAATGTAACAGAGGGTAGGTAGTATGTTGGGGAAATCAATATTAACCTCTGGGGATAACTAGATTATCAAATGGTAAATAGAGGAAAAGACCTATGATTTCTTCCCTTACTTATCCTTTTCAGAACGCACTGATGAGGGGACAGAGGTTGCTTTTCCCCTTCTAGGTAAGTGGTGTGCATCCATTTGTAGTCTAACTGAAGGTAAAAGATGATTGTTTGGGAGGGAACCATTTAAATGGATGCGCTCTACTCTGATCTGGTAGAGGAAAGGTAAGCTCCGCTCAGTGAAAAGGAGACTTTCCTTTTGCAGGATAGTGGGATTCTTTCTCAGAAATGAGCAGTTTGACATTGGAAAAAATAAGAACTCTTTAAAGAAATAAGTGACTGTTTTATGCTGTTGGTATATCCCCATTAAGGTCACTTCAGCTGTTTTCCAAATGTTCGCTCTCTGACCTTCTTCCATAATCTCTTCCCCATCATATCCTCAGCCACAGTAAGCATTTTCTTTTAGTTCAGATCCAGGTTCCTGACCCTGACTTCTTGTATTATCCTATAGTAGGTGTTAGTTTTCTCTGACTTTTCTGCACACTGGGGAATTACTATGAAGGGATTTAGAGTACCTTGAATAAGGATTATTATTCTTAAATGATTTTAGTTGATCTATTAAATCTATTTCCTTTCATAATAAAAATTTAATGTTATAATTATGAAGATTAGTATGGGCAGCAGAAATGTTCCATATAATCTCATAATTTCATGAAAAATTATTGTTTATTTTTCAAACGTCATTCATTTCTGAGGATGCTTGTATCAGTAAAAACTTCATTAATTTGTTTAATTTTAATATTAGTATGATTTGTTTTTTCTCCTTAATCACATTTCAATGATTTCAATAGTTGTTTTAATATCAACACTTTTTTTTTTCCAGTTTGGTTGAGCACATATGGAAGATTTTATTAACTTATATAATTTAAAATGTGCATATAAAGCATACTGTGAAATGCAGTAAGATACTGCCGTACATTTATACCAGTGATGCTGCCTATAATCTCTTATAGCACATGTAGGCATATGTATAATCAACAATAGAAAAACTGTGTTTGTGAATATAGACAGAATGAGTTATAAAAATAAGTAAAGCTTGTTTATATTTACTGGGTAGTTTTATTTCTGCACTAATAATACCTAGGAGCTACCTTGACTTTGATTTCTGTAGTGTTCATCTTCTCCTTGGACATTCCACTATGACTTTCCTGAACATGGGACCACTTGAATATGGAACTACTTGAAATTGCAGTTTGAGATATTTGAGCATTAGTATCATGGGTTATTCAGAGAATTTTGATACTCTCAAAAATCCTTAGCTAATCTTACAGATTTGTTTTACTCTGTTTTTGATTCAAAAAGCTTATTTCCCAGTAACCATAAGCATTTTTAAGGCTCTGTAGAATAAGAAGTGGTGAATGTTTTACTATTTACTTTTAAAAACAACTGAAGTTGAGGCTGGTAAGAGATAGTTTGGCATCAATGTAGACATATCATTTTACATCTATCACATGGATATAAATGCCTAGTTTATTCCTTTGGACCTTTGTAGCAAGACAATAAAAAATGGGGTTATTTTCCTGTTACACTGTGTTCTCACCCATTTATGTCAGATGAACAAGATTTGTCATTTTTCTGTTCTTTTGTTTACTTTATAAGACTTAACCATTTAAGGACCATTTTCAGTCTCTTTTACTTCATTTGGTCTTTTTTTAGATAGAAAAAATATTTTCCTGTTTTAAAAAACCTAAAAATCAGACAAACAAAAATAAAACCTCTAAGTTTAGAGACTAATAGAATTTAAATTCACGTAGCTGGTTGGTGGCAGAGTGGGACAGAAGCCAGGTGTGACTCTTGGTATAGTTCTTTTTGCAGTATCATCTTGACTGCTTTCGTATGTCTTTAGGAACTATAAGGCTGCAAGATCTTGTCCCTTTGTGTAAAAGAATGGATGCCTCTGGGTTTTGTATTGCATTTGGAACTGGGACCAAGAAATTTAAGTATTATCTTAGTAAATTAAGTATTATCTTAGTACTCTTAAAGACATTAGTCTGGGATTTGATTATAGAAATTTATTATTGTTTTGTTACCTTAATGGGGTGAAGGTTGTTGGAGAAATTAAGTATAGCTCACAGGAGACTGTAACTTGAAGGGGTTTGTTCCTCCTTTGTGATTAATAGTTTTCACGGTTCTTCTGCATTTCTCATCTCATCCTTATAATAGCTCTGTTATTCCCATTTTACAGATGAGAACACAGAGTCTCAGAGAAGATAAGTGACTTTCTCAGAGTCATACAGCTCATAGATGGGCAGACTCTGGTCTTCTGCCTCCTAGTTCACAGTACCACACATTCTCTCTGTGATGCAATCTCACAGACATTTGTTTAAAATGACTACTGGTTACAGATGCTGTGGTGATTTCTGGAGAAATATCATCACCTCCTCTATTTTCAGTCAGCCATCGCTCCCAGCCCCAACAGCCCTCCCAGCCCCAGCGGACCCTGCTCCAGCATGTGGCTCAGTCACAGACCGCAACACAGACGTCAGTGGTGGTGAAGTCCATCCCAGCATCTTCCCCTGGAGCAATCACCCACATTATGCAGCAGGTTGTATCTCTTCTTTCTCTTCTTACCTTCTCTTACTGCCTCCTTCCTGAAATAAGGTTTAGTTTCATCAGTTATAGGAGAGAAGATAACTGAATTGAAGAGCATATGTGTAGGTCTCTCCTCTATGAGGACTAAGTAGAGGAAATGAATTGAGAGTCTTAAAACACTGGAAAGTAATTAAGAAACAGTATTCATGGATCTTTTTTTGTAAAATTGGAACATTTCAAAAGGGTGGGACTATCCAGATGAATCTATGATTTCAGAATTGGTCACTCTTTTGTATACATTGTTATGGAACAATTTATCACTGACGTGAGATTTTTAAATGAAATAGAAGTGGCTTGTTTAGCTCTTTGTTGCTAGGGTTTTGCTTTTAAAATGAATTCTCATAGGAAACACTTTTAAGTAGGTATACATAATATGACTTCTTTTACTATATGTGACCAATTAAGGAGGAAGAGACTCAATGAGGAAGTAAAACGACTTAATACAAAACAGAAAATGTGGTATTGGGGTAATGGGGGAAAAAAAAGAATATGTTAATAAGCTGATTTTGTGTCAGATACTGTGCTTTGAGCTTTAAATACACTAATTTGTTTAATTCTCACTGTGATCCCATAAGGTAGGTGTATTATCCCTCTTACAAATGAGGAAACTCATGCTTATAGAAGTTAAGTAACTTATTCTGGGTGCCAGAGCCAGGAGTTAAACCCAGAGCATCCTGTCTCTATACAAAGTGACATCATAGATGTCCGATTTAAGTGTGACTTGTCATTAGTTGTCACATAAATCACCATCATTTGACTGGTAGCAGTTGATCCTAATTGCAAGCAAACTAACCTGAATGACAACAAAGAAATTGTTGCATTAAAAACCTGTATGTGTAAGGTCATTATGAGATAGGGGAGGGTTTCGATTGAATCTCAAAGTTTTAAAATTTAGAATGAAGGAATAGCATGACAAAGAAGCGGGAAGAATGGGTTTGGGGTGGATGTTGTGTCTCTGAGGAAAGCCAGGTGGCCAGAGGTTTAGCCAAGTCTCAGATCTCAGCCTGGATGCTGGCAGGTCCTGGGTGACAGACCAGCCCGTCATCTGGCTCTCACCTGTCCAGTCCTGACACTGAGCTTTCTCACGAACCCCAGAGAAGTCAGACAGGCTGGCCCTAATCATCTCCCTCAAGGTCGATGCTTCCTGCCATCACTGTTATAATTGACACGGAACAATCTCCCTTTCCGTGGACAGGAGTGCTCTCGTCCCCTCCCTGGTCTTCTTCCCTCCTGGCAGCCAAGTCTCTGGGAAACTGTTGCCTGGTGGGCCCAGAAGATGACCAGAGGAGTGAGGATCACTAGTGCAGAGGGCTGTTCACACAGGCCTTGGTGAAGCCTGATGGCCCACTTCCACTCTGAGCAGAGAGGCCCTCTGTGGGGACCCAGACGGGTGTGTCCCTCAGACAGTGACTCTTCTCTTCTAGACAGCATTGAACATACACACGGCCAACGTTGGCTTCTCTGAACCTTGGCTTTTCTCTGGATACCTTATTCCCGGGTTACTATGCTCTTTTCTTTGGATGGGTCAGTATCTGATGACCAGGTGAGAGAGGTGTGTCCTGAGCCAGGGAGCCTCTTCCTTTTCTGTGTTGGGCTGTGCTTGCAAGGCAACCTTAACTCCTCCTACCTATACATTCTGGGCCCTTGAGGACTTTTCTTAAAGAAGTGAGTAGACCAGTAGACCAGTTTTTGTAGTACTTAATGTCTAAGAGTTGAAATTACAAGAGTCTCAATCTAAAGGCCCCCTTTACATTTAGAAAACTTGAGTTTCTTGGTCTTTTTAGGCTCTTTTGAAAATTTTTGAATGAATCTCATAACGAAGTATCTTCCAGTTTGAGGAAAATGTAGCAATGTAGGTGTTTTTCTTATTTCATTCTTATTTTGTGCCTTTTTTACTTAGGCATTAAGCAGTCACACTGCTTTTACCAAACACAGCGAGGAACTTGGAACTGAGGAGGGCGAGGTTGAAGAGATGGACACTTTAGACCCTCAGACAGGTCTGTTTTACCGATCTGCCCTGACTCAGTCACAGTCAGCTAAGCAGCAGAAACTTAGCCAGCCCCAGCTGGAACAGACTCAGCTGCAAGTGAAAACTCTGCAGTGCTTCCAGACTAAACAGAAGCAGACCATCCACCTGCAGGCAGACCAGCTCCAGCACAAACTCCCGCAAATGCCCCAGCTTTCCATCAGGCATCAAAAGCTCACCCCTCTCCAGCAAGAACAAGCACAGCCCAAGCCCGATGTACAGCACACACAGCATCCCATGGTGGCCAAAGACAGGCAGCTTCCTACCTTAATGGCACAGCCCCCACAAACTGTAGTACAGGTGCTCGCAGTGAAAACCACGCAGCAGCTCCCTAAACTGCAGCAGGCTCCGAACCAACCAAAAATCTACGTGCAACCCCAAACCCCCCAGAGCCAAATGCCGCTCCCAGCCGCATCAGAGAAACAGCCGGCAAGCCAGGTAACGGAATATTGGTAGCATGCAAAGTTAAACTTCTCTGTTCACGGAAAAAATGAGAACATCACGACCCTATCGTGATTAGCAGTGCTTTCTCCTGGCAAGAGGAAACTCAAAAGCCTCATTTATGCTGGTATTACTTTACCCCATCAGAAGGTTGATATTAGGGAAGAAATGTACGCATTAATATAGGAAGAAAAAAAAAAGCATAGCATGCAGATCTTGATTTTCCAGGCAGTTTTTAATGAAATCACTTCAGCATTGGTCAGCAGTGCATGGAAGCAAGATCCCTAAATTATTTGTGTTTTTAGGTATAAATTTTTTTTCCATGCTTGTAAATTCTCATATCTGTGGCAGTAATGCTAAGTAAACTGTAGTCTTTTAAGGAGCTCCATTGAACATCTTCCTTTGTAGTTTACATCATCATCATCTAGTTAATAAAGTTACCTTCTAGACTTCCAGATTGCAGAGGGATTATCTGGATTTTAAAAGAAAAATTTTATTAGGGTAAACCAGTGGCTTTAGAGTGATGTGTATGTGTGTATTATAAATACATATGTAGAGAATATATTTGTATAGTTGTATTTTGAAGCAAAAAGTTGAAATTCTACTTTTTATTTTTAAAAACTGAAGATGGTACAAGTAATTTGAGCATGGGTTGAAGGTATACTGTGTGGGGATATAAATCCCAAAGGAAAACAAGGCTGCTGTGACTTTCTTTTTCCTTTACTGCTATGAGCATCGGATGGCTAGACGAAGGTTCTTTTTACCCCTCCTCATTTCCTAGGTTTCTTAAAAATAACCACATACTTCCCCATCCAGCCCTCTCTTAAAACACCAAGCTTCATGCAAAATGTCTTCCTGTATACCGCACAAATGTTTCTTTTGCCATATTATCTGGGGTGTTGGATAGATTTTCTCAAAGAGATGTAGCTGTAACACACACAACCCCAATTTGTTTTCAGGTGGAGCAGCCAATTATAACCCAAGGATCCTCTGTTACAAAGATAACTTTTGAGGGGCGCCAGCCTCCCACAGTTACAAAGATAACTGGTGGCAGTTCTGTGCCTAAGCTGACATCACCAGTTACAAGCATATCTCCCATTCAGGCCTCTGAGAAGACAGCAGTGTCAGACATTTTGAAAATGTCTTTGATGGAAGCTCAGATTGATACAAATGTAGAGCATATGGTAGTGGATCCCCCAAAGAAGGCTCTTGCCACTAGTATGCTCACTGGTGAAGCAGGATCATTACCCTCCACCCACGTGGTGGTGGCAGGGATGGCGAATTCCACTCCCCAGCAACAGAAATGTAGAGAGTCCTGTTCGAGTCCATCTGCTGTTGGCCCTCCCTTAACGACAAGGAAAATCGATGCACCAGGCGTGCCTGCGACAGGCCAGTTCATGCGTATTCAGAATGTAGGCCAAAAGAAAGCTGAAGAGAGCCCAGCAGAAATTATCATCCAGGTAAGAATTGGAAGGAACTTGAGAAGTATCGGGCATCTTGGGGGTTGTGGGTTTGCTGTGACTGGGGATGTCGCAGGAAGAGTCAAGCCAAGGTGGCAAAAAGACATAGCAATTGTTTTTAACATGGCATTTGAAAAATTTCATTTAATACCTGTTACAAATATACAAATTTATGTTTCTGGAAGAGAATCCTAGAAAATTGGTGGGTGTTTTCACACCCCCTTTAGAGGCAATCAAGGGCCCTGAGCCCAGGTGTCAGCTTGATATATAGATATAAGGCATGCTTGCCAGTGTTAATGCAATAAGTCAGCCCAGAAAATTAGCACTTGATGGGGTCAAACTCCCCAGTCTTTGCTCAAAAACTCCTGGGTTATAACTGGATTGCACTTTAATTTCAAGTTAATTTCAGGGATCCTTTCCTTGGAAAAACATAGCTCTTTATCTGGATCTAAATTTATGGTTTGGGGGACAGTTAAATTAACTGCAATGTCTGGAGAAACATGTTGTAAGAAAATGTTTCTACATAATTTAATAATTTGGGATTAACCATAAAGCTTTGCTTTTTATTTCAATCATTGGTGAAAAATCTTGTTATGGTTACTGTCCTGCCTTGGTAAGTACAGGCTAGTGAACTTAATGAATTATTCATTGGCAGTAGATCTTCTTTGCCTCACATTCCCTTCATTCTAAAACTCGTCTCTCATCATGAATATTAGATCAAGACTGAAGAATTACTGAGTCCAGACTAGCCTTTAGAAGTTGTGTTTTACTTCCCTTTCTCCTTGCAGGGTTTCAGGTTGTTTTTGTTCTTGCTTTGTTTTGTTTTGTTTTTAAGATTTTATTTCTTTGACAGAGAGAAACACAGCCAGAGGGGGAACACAAGCAGGGGGAGTGAGAGAGGGAGAAGCAGGCTTCCCTCCCAGCAGGAAGCTGGATGTGGGGCTTGATCCCGGGTCTCCGGGATCATGACCTGAGCCGAAGGCAGTTGTCAGAACAGCACATTTTAGTTAAGGGAGAATTTGGATTCATTGAAAAGTGGGTAATCTAGGATTTACCATAAATTCATTATGTTGTGACTTGGAAGTTTCTGTGGTTAACTTTACCTTCTCCATGATGCCAGGCTATAAGAGAAGGCAAACTGACCAATATTCATCCAAATGTGATATAAATTAGTATGGGGAAAATGCTTAAAGGCAAATAGAACTGGCCATTGAATTATTAAATGATTTATTCCTCTGTAAAAACAGTTATTAGCGAATTGTCATTCTTGACAGAGGGATTCATTTGTGCTCCCCTTCCCCCCCAACCTAGGGGAGAAGGACTGAGTTCCCAGCTTTGCCACTCATTGTGTGGCTTTAGGCAGGATTTTTAAACCTCACTCTGCCTTAGTTTCCTCATTAGTAAAATTGGGAATAAGGAATGCCTATTTTACATGATTGATGGGAGGTTTACACAAAATTGAGATGAAGCACCTAGCACAGTACCTGGCTCTTGGTGATTGCCTAATAAATGGTAGCTGTTAACTATTTTACTAAAATTTTCTGTGGCTCCTAAGAGTTTAAATTAGTATACTCACTGAATTGGAAATAATTTGGGATAGCTTATTTGGAAAGTATTTTCTGCAAGTTATGAACAGGGCTCAAAATTACTTTGCTTCGTATATCAAGGGTAGTATCTAATGAGATGGCTCTCTGTAGAACATGCAACTAACTTTCAGTGCATACCATGTGCTAGGCGGCCATGTCAGAGGGAAGGACAGTATGGTGGTTAGGAACTGAGCTTTTGGAGTGAGAAACACTGGATTTGAGTCTTACCTATACTCTTTCTTCCCAGTATTGTGGTTTGGAGCAGCAGAGTTCACCTCTGTACCTCCATTTCATTCCCCATGAAATGGGGACCATTGCAGTTGCTCACAAGGTTGTTTTGAGGATTTCATGGGAAACTATATGCAATGCAGCTAGTTAAGTGTCTGATACAGAGGAACACTCAATAACTATAACTCCTGTTATTATAATTATTATGAATATATTATTAGGATATTTTCAGATCTTACTAGTTACACTTAGCTTTGACCAGAAGTACTGATTTTAGTTCAGTACTGATTCAGTAAAATAGTATGGGAATGAATGAAAGAAGTCTACAGAAGTGCTTTGATTCCTTGAAAAATGTTGTATAAGAATTCAACATGTTTAATAATAAATGCTTTGTATGAAAAGCATTGTTCTTTGTAGACACTGTATTTCCTTCATTTGTTCGTTCATTCATTCATTCCACATGTATTATTTAACCTCTGTGTTCTAGGCACTGTGCTAGGTGCAGACTAGAGGAGTAAATTAGACAAATATATCTTCTATTCTGAAGGAGTCTACATATGTGGAACTCATAGAATTTTAGAACCTTCAGGATCTTTAGAGTATATCTTACTACACAAGATTAAAGCTCAGTAAGGCGAAGTGACTTGTTCAGAGGTCCACAGCAAGTCTGAGCCAGAATTGAACTAGAATCCAGGTCTCTTAACCCCACCTCAGACTTCTTTACAGTGATCAGTTCTATGGAACAGAGTGGGGGAAAACAAATAACAGAACACTCTACTAATCTAGATTGAGGGCCTTGGCATCTTGCAGTATTTTCTTTATAGTGTTAAAATTATATTTACATCCTTCTCCCCATCGTCACCCCTCCTCCCCCTGCCACTGGCAGTAGAAAACAGTTTTGGTCAGTTGTCTTTCCTGATACTCAGTTTTGCCCTGGGACTTACAATGTTAAAAATAGGTTAATTCGGGCGCCTGGGTGGCTCAGTGGGTTAAAGCCTCTGCCTTCGGCTCAGGTCATGATCTCAGGGTCCTGGGATCGAGGCCCACATCGGGCTCTTTGCTCAGCAGGGAGCCTGCTTCCTCCTCTCTCTCTGCCTGCCTCTCTGCCTACTTGTGATCTCTCTCTCTGTATAATAAATAAATAAAATCTTTAAAAAAAATAGGTTAATTCACTTGGCAAGTGTTTATTGAGCATCTAATGTATGACAGGCCCTGTTCAGAGCTCTGGGCTTCTAGCAATGAGAAAAGATAGTTGAGATCTGTGCTCTGATATATACTCATGGAGCTTACATTCTAAAGGTGAGAAAAAAATGTAACAAACATGATAGATGCAACAAAGAAAAAATAACAGTGTAATAGAGGTGGGATGGGACCTACCCAGTGATCTGGTTTCATAGTCATAGAGGGAAGGCTTCTGAAAACGTTTTACTCTAAGCATTTGAGCTAAGATGCAGAAGACAGGATGGAACTAGCCATGCAGAGATTCAGAGAAAAAGTATTCCAGAAAGAGGGGAAGAACTATTGCAAAGGTCCAAGGTACGAGTGTTTGGCCTAAGCCTAGAGCCATGATAAAAAGTTTGATTTTATAGCAATTATGACAGGAAACAGTTGTAGAATTTTGCGTAGGGTTATGATGTGAACTCATGGACCTTTTAAAAAGACATCTGATAAAGATGAGAAAGAAGAACTGGATAAGACAATCTGGTCATAATATGTGTTTGTCTGCTGGTATTTTTTTTTTTAAAAGACAGTTTTGTCCTCTTAACAAAGAGTATTAGTCTGTTACCCAAATAAATAACTTTCCCTTTGAACTACCAAAGGTTACTGAAGGGTTTAAAATATATTGTGGTGTCAGCAAAATAATCATGTATCTTGCAGATAATAATGAGTGAAATCTGACTACATTTACATTTAAAATTTGCTTAATGATCAAATGAAAATGTCCTTTAAAGTCTCTCTCTTGACTTAGGCAAACTTCAGCCTCCTTTACTAGAGGAGGTGCCATCAGGAAGTGAAAAAGATTACGTTGTTAGAAGCCTTGAACTTGAATGCTGGCACTTTAACTTTGACCAACTGTGTGACCTTGATTAAGTCGCTTACCCTCTTAGTTTCCTCATTTGTAAAATGGGAGTAACATGTTTCTTGTAGTGTTGTTATGGGGATTTCGTAGAATATCCTGTGTGAAAGCACCTAGCACAGTGCCTGGCCTGTAGTGGTGGTTCAATAAATGTCAGTTTCCTTGTTTCCTTCCTTAATGTTGGGGAAATCCTCCTGTTTCTTCTTCTTACCATAAAGCCTCTCTCTCGTATCTTCTCTTCCAGGCCATTCCCCAGTACGCTATTCCTTGTCACTCCAGTTCCAATGTGGTTGTAGAGCCCAGTGGGCTTCTTGAGCTAAACAACTTCACTAGCCAGCAGTTGGATGACGATGAGACGGCAATGGAGCAAGACATAGACAGTAGCACGGAGGATGGAACCGAGCCCAGCCCCTCTCAGAGTTCTGCTGAACGGTCCTAAGTGTTTTGGAAACAGGAGTGCACTTTAAAACCTACTTGAGGTTACCAAGCGTCCAGGGAAGCCCTTGATTTTTGATGTCTAAAGAGAGCACTTTGCCCATGCTTAGGCTGTGGACCCCAAAATTGCAGTGTTTCAACAAGAATTGCTACAGGAGCAGCATTTTAAAACAAGATAAAACTCACAGAGGAATGTACTTTTTTAAAAAAAAAGAAAAAAAGAAAAAAAAAAGAAAACTAAAAAATGAAAAAGATGCACATCTGCAGTGACAGAAGACCTGATACTCTTTCTCTGTTGGACTACTGCTGATGGAAAAGTATGTCATGCAATGGAAAGAGACTTTTCCTGTGAATGTCCCTCAACTGGTTTCTACTGAGCAAAACACCATCCGAAAAGAATGTGAATAGTTTGTACTTTGAAATGGTGTGTCAGGAACAGTTTTTTAAAAAACCTTGTATGTTTTTGAAAATCCCTGGAAGTGTTGAATTGGTTAACATTTTACCTTTGCTCAGTTTATAGTTTATAAAATAACTAGAAAAATACTGGCATTAAAGAATCCTTGTTAGATGGTGGAAATCAGATCCCTAACCAGTGGGAAGTGCTTTTTGGGTGGCTTGTACATTCTCATCAATTGTATGCTAATTTATTGTGTTGTTGTTCCTTTGTGCTCTAGACAGCACACTTGCCTTCTATTTATTTAAATGTAAACATTTCAAAGCAGGCCATATTCTTCCTGACAGATTTCCTGTAAACCCGGGATTGCCTGCCCTTTCCACCTCCCACCCCTCCCCCTCCTTTAAGAAAACTTAAGAGAAAATGTTTTATTGTGAAGGAGAGGGAAAGAAACATTTTCTAGCCCAAAGGAAATGTTCTGCTATGTTTAGGAAAAATTATTCATATGATGCTATCTTAACACTGAAATTGCACATTCATGTTGGACTGAGATTTTGAAGATAACTTTTACATACTTTTGTTTAACCCCCTTTGAAATGTATAAAAATTCATTTACAGTTCTAAATGTAATGTGTTTAAGCATTCTGCCTTTTTAGGACACAGTTTGTTTAAGCAATATGTTTGGGTCTTGTGATCAGTGTCTGTCACAAGTAGAGTGAGGGGTAAGAGGGTGGGAGTTTTGACAAGTTGTGGCAAAGGAAGCAATTCTTTTCACTTTTAAAAAAATGTAAATAGAAAAGTTTTTAACGGTTTTATATAGATTTCACTATAAATAAGCATTTTAAGACTGACAAATGTTGAATTGTACATACGTATATCAGCATAACTGCCCAATTTTTTGGTGCTGAAGTACTGTAAGTAGATTTCATCAACAGTTTCCTAATTTTTGCATCTATATCTAGAAAAAAAACTGTGATACTATAGTTAATAAATTCCCACTAGAGTGACACTGAAAATTTAAACACAAGCATTTATTAAGATGCACTGACCTCTCGTAGTCACTATCATTTCTCCTGAGCGATAACGACTTACCCATAGATGGGGCTGTTGGATTTTATTTTATTGTACAAATTTCATGTTTAAAAGACTTTGTGATTGTTTCTAGTTAAGTAACTTTTTAACCTCTCCAGTCATAGGCTTCTTTGAAAATCTGATCACACGATGAACTGTCCCCAGAAAGACACACATGCCAATATACGTGTTAGATTTTCCATACAGTCTTAGGGGTTTGCAAGGTTAAGCCCTCTGTTATGGTCAGTCCATTGCTTACAGATGTTAAGTTTTTATAAAATAAAATATCTTTTAAATATTCATGGGTCAGGTAAAAAGAACAAACTTGAATAAAGTTGTTATGTTCTACTTCTGCATATTCTGGTAGCATAGCATACCTGTGTCCCTTTGAGAATTTAGCCTTAATACATTTTTAGCAACTGGAATGGCAGATGAAACTTCCACATGCTACACTTTTAAAAATTAGTGTGTATATATAAACAAATTTTCAAGGGAGGGATTTAACTTTTTTTTTTCTTTCAAAGTATTACTTTAAAGGAGAGCATGAATTCTTTTGTTTATTCAACAAAAACTATTTACACATCTTCTTTGTGTTGGGTACTGTTCTAAGCATCAGGGATTCCACAGTAAATCAACAGAAAATCCTACCCTTACAGAGTTTACAAACAGAGCTTTCTGCTGAGGAATGGATGCCAGGGCCAAAAGAAGAAGGGAATTCGAGTGACTCTTAGGTTTCTTGATTAAGTGGATGGATGGTGATGCCATATATGATCTCCAGGTATCCTTTTACTGAAAGTCTTAGCATTAGATCTACTTGTATTTCATATGTTTAAGTCCATAAATTAAATGTAATTTTAAGTCAGTCCTTGTGAAAGATATTCAGAGATTATGCTGCAAATACCACAGAATTATTAGAGTCCTAACAACTGTTACAGGCAGTGATAAGAAAATTTCATTTGGTTTAAACTTTGATAAATGCCTTGTATTGCAGAATGCAGTTTATGCTGAACTTAGAGAACTTAAAGCATTTTATTGAAATTAATTCATGTGCCGTACAATTCACCCATTTACGGTGTACAATTTAGTGGTTTTCACTGTATTTACAGTTAGGCAGTCATCACTACAGCCAATTTTAGAACATTTACATAACCCTAAAAAGAAACCCTGTACCCCTTAGCTGTTACCCCTGAAACACCCCATCACTCCAGCTCTAGGCAGCCACTAAACTACTGTCTGTCTCTGTGGATTTGCCTATTCTGGACATTTCATATAAATGGAATCATACACTATGTGGTCTTCTGTGACTGGCTTCTTTCATTTGGCATAGTCTTTTCAAGGTTGTAGCATGTTTCAATCCTTCAGTCCTTTTTATAGCTCAGTAATATTTCATTGCATGGATATACCACATTTTATTTATCCATTCATTGGTTGATGGACATTGGGGTTGTTTCTACTTTTGGCTATTCTGAATAATGCTGCTGTGAACATTTGTGTACAGTTTTTACATACGTTTTTGGTTCTCTTTGGTATATATCTAGGAGTGTAATTGCTAGGACCTATAGTAACTGTGTTTAATGATTTGAAAAACTACCAAACTCTTGTCTACAATGACTGCACAGTTGACAGCAGGATAGGACAGGTCCACTTTTTCTGCATCTTCACCAATGCTTGCTATTATTTGTTTTTTGTTTTGTTATTTTTTAAAGTCGTATCTGTCTCAGAGTGTGAAGTGGTACCTCACTGTGGTTCTGATTTACATTTCCCTCATGGCTAATGATAAGAATCTTTTCATCTGCTTATTTGCCATTCACAGATCTTTGGAGAAATGGCCTTTGCCCCTTTTCAAATTAATAATTTTCTATTTTATTATTTAAACTGAGAAGTTTTGAAGTACGGGCAATAATACCACTCTTAAAAGAAAAGTAACCTGTTCTCTGGTAATTAATTCATCACCCTTAAAACCTCAATCACGTTTTACTTCTTCCTCTCCACTGTAATAAATTGCTTAACATTCTTAAAACTGCATAGAGCTTTATAATTGAAAACACTTCTAAATACATTTCTTCGGGAGGTTCTCTCAATGACCTGCTAGGATTGGAGACATAGTACAAAGGAAATAGTGGCCAAGTGGTGTGGTTTTGAGTCCCAGGCTCCTGTGTTAATGGATCATATGAACTCGAGCAGTTCCCATTCCCTGTAATACAAAGTGAGTGTTTCTGACCCCCATGGGATTATTGCGAAGACTGGATGATATAGGGCATGTAAAAACACCAGGTGCAGGGGTGCTCTAATTTTTAAGTATAGTAGCTATACCAATCCCACTTCATAAATAGAAAACGAAGGCTCAGAGACAAATGAAATACCAAAACACACATTATATGCTAATACGCATCATGCTGACCTCCAAGTTGCTACTTTCTATATAGGAGTGTGTGTATGCCACCAAACACGGTTGGCCTTTGGAAAGACCAGGGAACTTGATGTTGGCCTGTAACATAATCTTTTTTACGGTCTTAGGTGCCTTCGCACAGTGGTGCTCACACACGTTTGTTTTTTGAGTTCAGTTACCTGTCACGAATCCTAGATAAGAGGAAGTAGAATAAAAAAGCACCATATAAGCAAGGCCTTTCCAAGAAAAGAGTGAGAAAACAGTCTGCTGCCTCTGCTTACACGTTTAAAAGCCTTTAAGTAAGTGAGGCCTGATGAAAAAAAGAGTTGAAACACCATAGGATCACATTTGTACTTGTGAGAAGTCTTTCTCTGCTTTCTTACCTCTTCCTTGCTCACACAGACTGAAAACATAGCACTTAAGGAAAAACAAAAAAGAAAAAGAAGCCGAGGTTTGAATCCTGACAAGCCATGTGAGCTTGGACAAACTCAGAGGGCTTTGGATAGCACAAGATGGAATGGTTTATATACTGTGTTATCTAATTCCCACTTTTAAATGTCTTGACTTTTTCTTTTCCTTCCAACAGATTGTTACTGGACACTTTCTTTGTGCAGACTTTGGAGATACAATAGCCAGGCAAAGACGCCCCCACCCTCATGGAACTTCAGCCTAGTAAAGGAGGTATATGAATCAAGATTGCAACTAAATATATTCATTGCTAAGTGCTATAGTGGAAAAATAAGTAGTGCCAGGGTAGTGTATAAATATGGAGGTTGGAGAATTTTGCTCAGAAAGGAATTCTTCTTATTTTTTTTCCCCAAAGATTCTATTTATTTATTTGACAGAGAGAAACACAGCTCGAGAGGGAACACAAGCAGGGGGAGTGAGAGAGGGAGAAGCATGTGGGGCTCTATCCCGGGTCTCCGGGACCATGACCTGAGCCAAAGGCAGTCGCTTAACCAACTGAGCCACCCAGGTGCCCCTCAGAAAGGAATTCTTAAAATGATCTGAAGGAAGAGGATTTAGGCAAAAAGGATGGGGGACAGCTGTCCAGGCAGAAGGATAGCAGCTATGAAAGCCCTGTGGTAGGAGAGGACTGGGGAGAGGGGAACTTTGAGTAGGCCAGTGTGGCAGCAACATACCAAGTGAAGGCAGCAAGCAGGGGAGCGGAAAGTAAAGACAGACCTATATGTGGATCTTGTAGGTGATGATAAAGGTTTGAGGTTTTATCCTTAAAACAAGAAGTCACTGAGAAGTTTTAAGCCATTGAACCTGGCAAAATGAATTAATACATGTACAATAATATTTGGAGTTATGTTGGTTCATTAGAACAGAAAAATATATTTGACCTTTCTTTTTTGATGCCAGTCTCATCTCCTTACGTCCGGCATTCAAGGGTCTTAGCCAAAGCTTCAGTCTACATCCGTAGATTCATAACACATTTCACTACCCCAACCTACTGTCTGTCTCCCCCATCACACATACAGTTTATGCTCTATATTGAAAGGCTAACTCATTCCTCAAAGCCCAGCTTGAGTACCACATTCTTTACCAAGACTGCCCAGATGTGTTGAAGGGGAAATTATCCCACCCCACTGCTGGGTTCCTCTAGCATTTGGGGAGAAGTACATGTTTACTTAGCACTTAACATTGGTTATCTACTGTGAATTAGTTGCAATTTCTCACATTGTGCCTCTGGGAGAGCCCTTGAAATGTAGTATTCTAAGGAGTCATTCTAAATTCTTTCAGCCTGAAGTAAGAGGTACTGAGCTTTCTGATTTTTTTTTCTCTTATGCCCTTGAATATCAAAGCTTAGTATTCAAGTTTGTTAGAGTTCAGTGAGATCATTGATAATCTTGACTAAGATTTACTCATATTCAAGTCAGTAGCATCCTATTTGGTTCTCCACAGGATCAAGTGCTATTTCCTTGCATGGTAGAGTTCACCAGGGTCTATCATCTATGCTATCACTTTGACCTCTACTACATATAGATTAATTAATTAAATCATTTAATAAATATTGAGCAGTTGTTATGACCCAGGCACTGTTCTAGCCACAGGGATATAACAGTGAACAAAGTAGTGGAAAAAGAAAATAACCTGTGCTATGTAGCTTACATTCTAAGTGGGCTATACATTTAAATTAAAAAATAAATGGTATCTTATAATTAGAACAAGAAAAGTGGGGAAGGAGAAGATGAAATTCTAGGATCTGTCTGTTAGATGGACAGGGAAGTTCTCACTGAGAAGGTAAATTGGAAAAAAACTGCAGGAAGTGGAGTCAGCTAGGCTGATGTCTGCAGAAAGAGTGTTCAATGTGGAGGGGACAGCAAGTACAAAGGCCCTGAGATCTGTGCCTGGCATATTCAAAGAAGAACAATAACAACAACAAAAATGTAGTGAAATAGCATTAGAGTGAATGGGAGCGGGGGTGGGGAGTAATATGATATAAGTTTAGAGACCTGGAAGCTATTCCTATTTTCTGAGTGTTTTTATTATGAAAGAATGTTGGACTTTGAAAAATGCCTTTTTATGTATCAGTTGAGGTGATTGGGTTTTTCCCATTGTTCTATAAATGTAAATTGATTGATTTTCTTTTGTTGAAACCATTCTTACATTCCTTTTATAAGTCCCACTTGGTTACAGTATATAATCCTTTTAATGTGCTATTGCATTCAATTTGCTAGTGTTTTGTTAAGGATTCTTGTATCTATGATCATGAGGAATATTGGTCTGTAATTTTCTTGTGATGTCCTTAGCTACCTTTGATATTGGGGTAATGTCTCATAAAATGAGTTAAGAAGTGTTCCCTCTTATTTTTTGGAAAAGATTGAGAAGGATTAGTTTTAATTCTTTAAAATGTGTGGTAGAATTCACCAGTGAAGCCATCTAGTCCTTGACTTTTCTTTGTTAAGAAGTTTTTGATTATTGGTCAATCTCTTTTCTTGTTATATAGATCTGTTGAAATTTTCTATTTCTTAAGTTAGTTTAGGTAATTTGTGTGTTTCTAGGAATTTGTCCATTTCATTTAGGTAATCTTATTTGTTGGTATACAATTGTTAATAGTATTCTTTTAATTCTCTTTATTTCTGCAAGGACAGCAACAATGTCTCTATTTTCATTTCTAATTTTAGTTATTTATGTCTTCTCTCTTTTTTCTTCGTCAGTACGTAAAGGGTTGTCAGTTTGATGATCTTTCCCAAGAACTGACTTTAGGTTTCATTTTGGTTTCACTGATTCTGTTGTTCTTTATTTTATTTATCTCCATTCTGTTCTCTTATTATTTCCTTCCTTTTGCTAGCTTTGGACTTAGTTTGTTATTCTCCCCTTCCTTTTTCTAGTTCCTCAGGGTGTAAAGTGAAGTTATTGATTTTAGATCTTTTGTTTTTTGATGGAGGCATATACAGCTGTAAATTTCTCTGAGCACTGCTTTTGCTGCATTCTATAAATGTTAGTATGTTGTGGGGTGTTTTTTTTTCCTCTCACTCATCTCAAGGTATTTTCTAGTTTCTCTTATGATTTCTTCAATCACTGGTTGTTTAAGAGTTTGTTTAATTTCCATATATTTGTGAAATGTCCAGTTTTCCTTCTGTTACTGATTTCTATCTTTATTCCATTGTGGATATTCTGTCTATGATTGAAAGTGGTGTACTGAAGTCTCCAGAAGTCTCCATTATTGTGAGCTATTTTTTCCTTCAGTTCTATTAAATTTGGCTCATGTATTTTGGAGCTCTGTTTGGTACATATATGTTTATAATTGTTATTTCTTGATGAATCCACCCCTTTATCAGGATATAGTCCTTCTTTGTGTCTTGCAACAGTTTTTGACTTAAAGTCTCTTCTGTCTGATACTATTATAGTCACCTCAGCTCTCTTTTGATTATCATGTTCATGGAATATATTTTTCTGTCCTTTAACTTACAACCTATTTATGTCTTTGCGTCTAAAAGGAGCTCTTATGGACAGCATATTGGATCATTTTTAATCTAATCTGACAGTCTCAGCTTTTGATTGGAGAGTTTAATCCATTTACTTTTCATGTAATTAGTAATAAAGCAGGATTTACTTATGCCATATGATATTTGTTTGCCATGCCTAATATTTTTTAAAATTACTCATTTCCTCCATTATGGCCTTTTATGTTTAACTGTTTTGGTTTTTTTTTTTTTGTATTGATGTATTTTTAGTTCCTCATCATTTCCTTTGTGTATATTTTTTAGATATTTAGATATTTCCTTTGTAGTTACAAAAGGGATTACATTTCACATCCGTAATTTATACCTAGTTTGAATTGATACCAACTTAACTTCAGTAGCATACAAAGCTTTGCCCCTATATAGCTTCATCCCTCCTTTATGTTGTTATCATCAGAAATTACATCTTTATACATTGTGTGTCCAGTAGCATTTATAATTATTTTTATGCAGTTGTCTTTTCAATTATGTAGGAAATAAAAAATGGAGTTACAAAATAAAAATGCAATAATATTGACTCTTATATTTTCCCATGTAGGTACCTTTACTGTAGGTCTTTATTTCTTCATATAGCTTCAACTTACTGTCAAGCATCCTTTTGTTTTAATCTGAAGGATTCCTTTTATTTTATTTATTTTTTAAACATGGGACTTGAACTTGGAACCCTGAGATTAAGACCTGAGCTGAGATCAAAAGTCAGACACTCAACTGACTGAGCCACCCAGGTGCCCCTGAAGGGGCTCCTTTTTGTATTTCTTTATGGGGATATCTAGTGTAATGAACTCCCTGAGCTTTTGTTTATCTGGGACTATCTTAATTTTTCCATCATTTTTGAATGATAGATTTGCTGGATATTGAATTCTTGATTGACAGGTTTTCTTTTCCTTTGGCACTTTTTGTCATCTCACTGTCTTCCTAGGCTTCATGGTTTCTGGTGAGAAATCGGCTTTTTACCTTTTTGTGGAGACCTTTTACCTGACAAGTTGTTGCCCTCTTGTTTCTTTTCAGATCTCTGTCTTTTGACAGTTTGACTATAATGTGTCTTAGTGTAGCTCTGTAAGTTTATCCTATTTGGAGTTCATTCAACTTCTTGAATGTGTAGATTCATGTCTTTCATCAAACTTGGTAAATTTTCAGTTGTTTCTTCAAATATTCTTTCTGCCCCTTTTTCTCTTTTCCTCTTGGTACTCCCATAATGCATATATTGAGCCTTTTGATAGGCTCCCACAGGTCTCATAGGTCCTTTTAATTTTTCTTCCTTGTTTTCCCCTTTCTGTTCCTGGACAATTTCAGTTGTCCTATCTTCAAGTTCATTCATTCTTTCTTCTGCATGCTCAAATTTTCTACAAGTTGAACTCCTCTAATAAAGTTTTTTTTTTTAATTCATTTACTGACATCTCCCCATTTCTCCAGCCCCTGGCAGCCACCATTCTGTGCTCTTCTGTGTGTTTGACTTTTTAAGATTTCACATATAAGTGAGATCATGGAGTATTTATCTTCTGTGTCTAACTTATTTCACTTAGCATAATGTCCTCCATGTTCATCTATGTTGTTGTAAATGATAGAATTTTCTTTTTTAAGGCTGAATAGTATTCTAGTGTGTGTGTGTGTGTGTGTGTGTGTATACTGTATTTATTTCATCCACTCATCTACTGATGGACACTTAGGTTGTTGCCATTGTAAATAATGCTGCAGTGAACCTGGAATCACAGGTAGTTCTTTGACATACTGATTTCATTTCCTGTGAATGTATATCCAGAAGTGCTATTTTTGGATCACATGGTAGTTCTTAATTTTTTTGAGGAACCTCTTTCTTGTGTTCCATGGAGTTTCATCTCAATAGTCATACATTTAATGTCTAGAATTTCCATTTGGTTCCTTTTATAATTTTTCTTTATTGAAATTCTCATTTTGATCTCAAGTCACTTTCTGTATTTCCTTTAGTTCTTTGTCCATGTTGTCCTTTGGCTCTTTGAACACATTTAAGGCAGTTTTATTTATTTATTTTTTGAAGATTATTTATTTATTTGACAGAGAGAAACACAGCTAGAGAAGGAATACAAGCAGAGGGAGTGAGAGAGAGGCAGGCTTCCCACCAAGCATGGAGCCTGATGCAGGGCTTGATCCCGGGTCTCCGTGATCATGACCTGAGCCCAAGGCAGTCACTTAACCAACTGAGCCACCCAGGCACCCCAAGACAGTTTTATTTTAAAGTCTTTGTGTAGTAAGTCCAATGTCTGGGTTTTCTTGAGAGCTGTGTCAAGTAATTTTGTTCCTTTGAATAGGTCATATATTTTTGCTTATGGGTATACTTTGTGATTTTGTTGTTGAAAATTGAACATTTTGAATATTGTGTAACTAGAAATCAGAGTTTCTCTTTCCCCCAGGGTTTGCTGGGTTTTTTTTCTTTTTTTGATTGTTAAAGGCCATAGTGGTTCATTTGTCTACTAATGTCTTCTATTTTTTTTTCCAGACACTGTATTCTTTTCATGTGTGGTCACTGAAGTTTCTGTTCCACAGCGTGTGTTCAACTAGTGTTTTGACGGAGGTTTTCTTTAACCCTAGGGGCTAATAAGCAAACACACATACACACACACACACACACACACACACACACACACACACTTTCTCTCTCTCTCACATTTCTTGGCCTTTGCAGATTGGCCATGTGCTGTGGTCCTTCTTCAATATTTACTCAGATTCCCACTGAGCCTAGGGACCTGAGCTGAAAGCTTGAGTTCTTCTCAGTTCTTTTCTAAGCAGGTATGTGGCTTTCTAAATTCCTCTTTTATATGAAGTGCTTTTGAATGCCCTGATTTCTCAAAGAAACTTTCCTGGTCTTTTCCTTTCAGGACTTAGGTGGTCTTTCATGCCTTAACCATGATCTTTTGCCTTAGCTGTCTGCAGATTGTCTGCCTTATTTAAGTGTTTGCAAACACTGTATTCTGTATTTCCAGCATGGCTGAGTTCTAAGTTAGGTGAAACAGAGATGACTGCCTTGCTTCAGTTCTTCAAATAGTCCTGAGGCAGGTTAGAATAAATGTACACAATAACTTACAAATTAAGTGTGCTGTGTTCCTTTCTAAAGCAGGACCAGGGCCTCACCCTGGCGTCATGGGCATCCTTAAGATTGTTGCTGAGCCAGGGAGAGGGTAGAATGAAGGCTAGTAGAAATGCCATGAAGTTTTCCTGTATTTTTGTTTCTGTCTCATTTTTTTATGTAGTGAAATATACATGAGATATAGTTCAGTAATATTGTGTATGTATAACCATCACCACTGTTCATTTCCAGAACTTTTTCATAATCCCAAACTGAAACTCTGTAGCTATTATATAATAATTCCCCTTCCCACCTCCCCCAGCCCTTATTAATCACCCCACACTTTCAAAGTTGCCTCCTTCTTGATTCAGCATTTGGTGTTGCTATATAAAACTTTTGACTATCTTCCAGAGTTCTGACAAAACTGGTTCTGGTAGTGTCTGCTCGTGTTTCAGTTTCTCTGGGTAGTGTAGGAGCTTGGAGCTGTCTACGGTGCCATTTTGCTGACACAACTCTCAACACCACGGCTTTGTCCTGAGCAACTTGGAAGAGTAGCCATTTACTGATAGGAAAGACTGTGGGAGGATCCAATTCTGAAGAAGAATATCAAAGGCTCAGTTGGGGATAAATTAAACTCAAGACACCTATTAGACATCAAGTGGAGAAGTCAAGTAGATAGATAAAAAAGAAAAGAGCTCCCTGGGTGGTCCAGCACATAGGGTTCAGGGAGATGAAGCAGAACCAGAAAAGAGACTGAGAAGGAATGGCCAGAAGGCTGGGAGGTAATGCTGGACATTGAGATTCTAGTGTCCTGAAAACATAAGATGTTTATCTTGGAAATAGATAAAGCTGCTAAATCAAATAAGATGAGGGTTCCAGAGTGAGCCATGTGAAGTCACAGGTGATTTTGGAAAGAGCAGTTTTGGTGAAGTTGGGGACAAAAGCTGGAGGAGGATGTGAAAAGGGAATTATAGACTGAGTACAGATTATAATTTAATGAGTTGCTATAAAGAGCAGTGATAGGGGGCAATTGCTGTAAAGGCAAATGGGGTCAAGAGGTCTGCTGTTTTTAATTTAAGGAAATGGGATTCCTGATGAGCATGATCCAATGGAGAGAAGAAGGTGTTTGTGATGCAGAAGAGAGTCAAATTGCTGATGTACTCTTCTTAGAATAGTGGTAGGAGCTGGGATTTGTGGAGATTCTGGGCTCATCTATTAGAACAGAAGAGAAGAGATGCAGGGCCAGAAGCAGGTGGGTGGGTAGCTACAACTGCCTCCATTTTCTAATGAGTCACAAATTCCTGTCTACAGTTGTTCTCTCTTCTCTGGGCCCAAGCCTACTGCCTTGAGACATCCCTGACTCGATTTCATATGAATATGATTTCATTTGAATACTTCAGCTTCAAGTTGTCCCATATGAAGATCAACTCCCTTCTGATTCATGCTCCCTGCTGTGTTACTACCTGTCCATGGCATTCCAATACATACTGAGAAGAGGAAAAGTCAGGTTTGGGGTTGGGGTGGATGTCTCAACAAAAAGGCAACACCCCCCCCCCCAAAAAAGGCAACCCCACGGGTGCCTGGGTGGCTCAGTGGGTTAAAGCTTCTGCCTTCAGCTCAGGTCATGATCTCAAAGTCCTGGGTTCGAGGCCCATGTCGGGCTCTCTACTCAGCAGGGAACCTGCTTCCTCTTCTCTCTGCCTGCCTCTCTGCCTGCTTGTGATCTCTCTCTCTGTCAAATAAATAAATAAAGTCTTTAAAAAAAAAAAAAAAAGGCAACCCCAGAGCTGAAGCTGGAAGAAGGGTGGGTTTCCTCCATGGGCAAGGGAGTAAAATTAAGTAGGCAGAGCACTCTAAGATGGGGTGCCTGGTGATGAGATGGCAGTATACTCAGAACAGTCACCTGGAGGCTGCTTAATGATTTAAAGAGCTATTTATTTTGAGTTTTTCTTCCTTGGCATTAGATCTGTGGTCCTGCTGGAAGAGGAACACTAACAAGTCCTTTCACACTCTGGGCCTTACACAGGCTGTTCCCTCCTCACACAGAATGCACTGACCTCTGATTATTGACCAGACTCCTCTCTGTATCTCCAAGGTCACCTGGGATGCTTCCCTTGACTCTCCTTCTTCACCTCCTCACCTGTATCACCTTTATGGCGGTTCTGCATCTCCTTTATGGCTCCTAATTTTTGTTCCATGGAAGTTTTGCTCTGAGAGTTGGATTCGTCTTCATGGCTTTAAGAAAAAGTGCCTGGTGAGGAGGAGGCACCAAGTTCGTTGATTGGCCATATAGAAAACTCCCAGCTTGGCCCACAGGTGCACAAACGCTCATTAACTAAAATGCACAAGCAAATCCAGAAATAACATCCCTATGGCAGGTTGTTTTGGGATGTGGATGTTATTGTTGTGAAATGTTTGTGTATCAGCCACTCTGGACCCAGAGGACAGTGCCCATCTCTGTTGTCATTTGTTCTGTCACTTCAAAGTACAGGAAAACCATGGGTGGTGATTTTAGAATCTTACTCAGAACCCTCAGGGAATGAGTCATTTTGTACTGACGACTTTTCCGGATTGCCACAGTTCAAATAAATTAAGCAACAGGACATTGTTGTTGTTGTTAATTTTAACCATTTTAGATGGTAAACTTCAGAAATGCATTATCATACTTTCTGAACATGATTCTACCCACTCTTTATTTCTTCAGAATCATTATTATGAACATAGTTATAATTTTCCATCTCAGCTACAAGAATACAGAGTCTTGCTAAAGGAGTAAGAGGAGGGGTAACTTGGGCTCGGTCTCTCCCTAGAGCAGGCCCAGACTAGCATCCAAAATCCAAGATGGAGGCAGCTGAGCTGCCCCAGAAATCAGAGGGCTAAATGAGGGAAAAGAAGCAGAGCCTGACCCCCATGATAGGACTAGTGAATCTGCCTTAGTATGCATTTGAACCTCCCAGGGAACTTGCTCAAATATAGTTTCCAATTAGGTAGATTTGGATTCAGTTCTAGCCTGGAATCCAAAGTCTGCATTTTAAACAAGATTTCAGGCAATGTCAATGCTGCTGGACCACAGACCACACTTTTACTACCAAGTCTTTATTTGACCTCCCAGAGATTTTCTTGTGACCTCTAGTGGGTTTTATTGAGAAGCTTATCTTTAGTGACTCTGCCTGGGAGGTGGTACTAGGTGGCCTCTGGTGGTAATAATTCCTCCATGTGCACAGGGCTCTTAGGTTTATAGAGGGGTCTCATGTTCCCTGTTTCTCTTCACATTCTCACAATAGTCCTGAGAGGTAACTTAGCACCATTTTACCAACTGGGAAGCCAATTTGACATTGCACAGCTCAGTCATTGGCAGAACCAGGGCTCATGGCTCCATGGTTAGTGCTCTTTCCACTACTTCTTGCTGTCTCCAGCACATGTGTGCTGTGTGCCGTACCCAGCCTTGTGATCTCAGCTCTGTGGGAATGCTGTGGGGAGAATGGTGCACATGCATGCACACGCAAGCCTGTATGAAAAGGCTGATCAACAGCTGTAGCACATGGGGAGCCATGCAGTCTCAGGTAGGACACCCAGACTGAGAGTCACATTTCCTCTCCCCTCAAATCTCCCATCTTCACCTGATGACCTTGACTTGTATTGTGTGGGCTAGATGCTGGAATCCCGGAGACCATCTATAGCATGTGCAGAGATGCTGTCAGTGCCCCACTCTTTGCCTCTTTGAGCCTTTCCATTTCAGGACAGACTGGCCCATTCCCTCTGCCAGCAATGGGCCTCTCTGCCTGAGGGCTTTCTCTGGCCAGCCAGGTGCTACATGCTGGGAATTTCATGCTCCTCAGTCAGCCAAGGTGTAGGAGTGGATGTAAAAATAGGCCGACTCTCTCTCCTCTTAATATGGGGTAACTCTGAGGCACTTTCCCTATATCAAGCCCCATTTACCCATAGTGGTAACTTGTTTGGTAATGTGTACTTTTATCAGCTGCCTTCCTCTCCCTGCTCTGCCACTGTACTCCGGTAATAGTGGTTCCTAGGATCCTCTTCCAGTGAACTAATGGACACCCTAATCTCAGGCTCTGCTGGGGGAACCCTAATTAAGACACTTCTTTTGGGATGCCTGGTTGGCTCAGTCTGTTCAACATCTGTGTGCAGCTCAGGTCATGATCCTAGAGTCCTGGGATTAAGCCCTGCATAGGGCTCCCTGCTTAGGGGGTTGCCTGCTTCTCTCTCTCCCTCTCCTTCTCCCTCTCTTCTGCTTGTTCTCTCTCTCTCAAATAAAATATTTTTTATTTTAAAAGACACTTCTTTCAACCACTCTTCCTGCTGATCCACTTAGCTCTGGACCCACATACCTGATTTTCCTATAGTAATAATGGAGAAAGTATTCCAGTTCCTTGAGGGTCACTTACCCTCTACCAGAGGCTAGATTACATCCCTCCCGCTTCTTAAGGATTTCTCCCCTGTAATTATCCCTTTTCTCTGTGGCATCATCCCTTTCTGTTTCTCTCTATATCATTCCAACCTGTAAACATGCCTCAATATGTCCCCTGGGGCCCTGGGGCCAGGTTCTTCTGATTTCTGGCCAATAAGGAGTAACAGAAACTAGAATTTTCTCTTCTGCCTGAAAAAAACACCAATCAAAATATATGAAACAATGGTTCTCAAACACTGAACGTCAAGCATCAAAGGACAGTGATTCTTGAGAGGTGGGAAACAAACGCAAGAGAGAGTTTCCAGGCCCCAGCACAGGGAGGCGAACCCAGGCAGAGCGTGATGG
Source organism: Spilogale gracilis (assembly GCA_004023965.1). Classification (NCBI taxonomy): domain Eukaryota; kingdom Metazoa; phylum Chordata; class Mammalia; order Carnivora; family Mephitidae; genus Spilogale; species Spilogale gracilis. The sequence continues at coordinate 132,215 of PITA01003331.1, forward strand.
ACTCCCTGAATTGAGAAGACAGAACTAAGAGCCCAGAGAGACTAAGGTAGATCAAATGTGCAGGACAAGGTACTGGAAAAGGGAGAGCAGCACAGAGAGAGCCCTCTCTGTGTATATGCATGTGATGCATATACACAGTATATGCATGTGAAGAAACAATTTGGGAGTAGGGAAAGGATCACCTGGACAGACTAAACAGTAGCTGACACTCACACAGGGCCAGGAATAATATTGACCAGGCAGTCTGGAAAACTTTGCATTTCACAAAGCGTCAGAGTACTCAGAAAAGTCTCACCTCCATCAGGAGGAATAACAAGCCCTGGACTAAATGCTGGCCCACACATCTTAAAAGAAATACCCCAAAGGATCAAACTATTTCCAATGAATGTAACTGCATCTCAGGACAAAGATGATGAAATATTTATAGAAATACAAAAATATCCAGCACTCCACAACATGATGTTCATTATTACTAGCAACACGTAAAATAATGATCAGAAATGTAAAGCAGCAGAAAAATACAACCTACAATGAGAAAAACCAAGCAATCAAAACAGACCCAGGACCAGCACAGATATAAAAATTAGACAAGGACATTAAAAAAGTTATAACTGCATATATGTGTTCAAATGTTTAATGGAGACACAGAAGACAAATTCCAAACTTCTAGAGATGAAAATTAAAATATATATGTAGTATATTTACATGTATATAGTGAATGGGATTACCAGCAGTTTAGACATTTCAGAAGAAAGTGTATTTTATTATGTCATTAAGTAATGACATTAATAGAAATCCAAATGAAACAGAGAAAGAAGAAACATTTTTAAAATGAGCAGAACATCAGTTAACTGTGAGAGGACTTTAAGTGGTCAACAATAAATTTGGTACCCTGGGGAAATTAAAGGGAAGGGGAGACAAAGGGATACCTGAAAATAATGGCCAGCATTTCCCCAAATTTGATTAAAAACGATAAACCCACATATGCAAGAAGCTCAAAGAACTCCAAGTTCAGGAAGCAGGACAGAGTATCCTAAGACACCTCCCAGTCAGTTGCTCCAAAGCAATGATAAAGAGAAAACCTTAAGAGCACCAGAGGTGAAAAGGTACATTACAATATAAAGAAAGAAAAATAAAGATAATAAGTTTCTTTTTCAAGAAACACTTTAAGCAAGAGAAAGGAACAGCATTTTAGCCTACTGAAATAACTATCAACCTAGAATTCTGAACTCGCTGAAAATAACTTTAAAAATGAAGGTGATGATTTTGACAGTGCACTGTGGTTATGTAGGATGTTTTCAAGGGAAAGCTGGGCAAGTGTACCTGGGAACAAGAAGAGATAAGTCAGACAGCAAGATGATAGATTTAAACCTAACCAGATAAATAATCACATTAAATGTAAATGATCTCCACCCAATTAAAAGGCATAGATCACTAGATTAAATATAAAATCAAGACCCAACTATATATTGCCTCCAAGAAACACACTTTAAAAGTAAAGCAAAAAAAAAAAAAAATAGCTTAAAAGTAAATGAATTGAAAAATACATGCCAGGAAAGAATACCCAAAAAGTTAAATTGATTCTATTAATAGATAAAGTAGATTTTGGAGCAAAGAATATTGTCAGAGACAACACCAGTTCCTAATGAGAAAAGGGATCAATTTATCAAGAGGACATAATCCTAAAAGCATGTGCACCTAATAACAGAATTTCTAACTGTATTAGAGAAAACTGATAGAATTGCAAGGAGAAATAGAAAAATTCACAATTATGCCCAGGGTCTTCAATGTTTGTTTGTTTGTTTCTTTCCTTCCTTCCTTCCTTCCTTCCCTCCTTCTCTCTCTTTCTTTCTTTCTTTCTTTCTTTCTTTCTTTCTTTCTTTCTTTTTTTCTCTCTCCCCCTTTCTTTCTTTCTTTCTTCCTTTCTTTCTTTCTTTCTTTCTTTCTTTCTTTCTTTCTTCTTTCTTTCTTTATTAGATTTTATTTATTTATCTGACAGAAATAAACACAGCTAGAGAGGGAACACAAGCAGGGGGAGTGAGAGAGGGAGAAGCAGGCTTCCCACTGAGCAGGGAGCCCAATGCAGGGCTCCATCCCGGGACTCTGGGATCATAATCTGAGCCAAAGGCAGATGCTTACCGACTGAGCCACCCAGGCGCCCCCAACATTCCTTTCTTATTAACAAAGAGAAAATAAAGAAAAAAAAAAAAAGAAAAGAAAAAGCTTTCACACTAAGAAAGCCAAAAAACGTAATCCCCAACAAAAAGAAAACATTAAGCTATATGAAAGAAACCAGTCACAAGAGATGTATAATCTCATTCATATGAAATGTCCAGAATAGGCAAATCCATAAAGAAAGTAGATTAGTGGTTGCCTAGGGCTTGGGGATAGGAGTGGGAAGGAGTGACTGCTAATGGGTATGAGGTTATTCCTCTTTCTCCCTCTCCCTCTCTCCCTTTCCCTCTTTTGCTGTGATGCAAATGTAAAATTGACTGTGGAGGCGATTGCCTAGCTGTAAATATATATTGTGAAAATAATTTAATTTTACACTTTACCTAGGTGAATTTTGTGGCTTGTGAATTATATCTCAATTCAGCTGCTACTAAAAAGTAGTTCTAAATTTTGTAAATACCTCTTGGATTAAGTATCAAACACCTGCTGGCTTCTCATTGCACTTAGCACAACACTCTAATCCTATCCCTGGTGTGATCAATCCTTGCCCACCTCTCCAAACTCATCTTCCTCCATTGTATTCATTCACCATGTTTCAGCCACAGTGTCCTCTCTGCTCCTGGACATGGCAAGCTGATTCCTGTCTCAGGACCTTTACACTTAACTGGTTTTTCTCCCAACTCTTAGAAAGCTAAAGGATTAGCCTAGAAGGCTTTGCTACCAACTTTCAAACAAAATTCTTTCCTTTTCATTAGTTATGTTTCATCTCAGGTATCATCTCAGAGACGTCTTCCCAGATTATCCTGGAAAAAGCCTACTTCCTATTTCACATTACCCTATTTTTTTTTAAAGGTTTTATTTATTTCACAGAGAGAAACATAGCCAGAGAGGGAACACAAGCAGAGGGAGGGAGAGAGGGAGGAGCAGGCTTCCCGCCGAGCAGGGAGCCCGATGTGGGACTCGATCCTGGGTCTCCGGGATCATGACCTGAGCCGAAGGCAGTCGCCCAACCAACTGAGCCACCCAGGCGCCCCTCACATTACCCTATTTTACCTATTTCATTGAACTTAGTACTTGAAACCACCTTTTGTTTATTGACATATGTGCTTCCTATACTAGAATGTAGTGTAAACTCATTGAGGAAAAAATTTCTGCTGTATCCACTGTTCATGGAATAATGGCTGGCACATAATTATTGACTGAATAAGAGCTATCCAGGCCAGAAAGAATTGCCAGAAGTCTGCATTGGTGGTAAAAATAGTGGCACCTGGAAGGAAGGCATGAAGGGTTGCAAGAATGGGTGAAAGTTATGCCTAAGTGACACCAACATTGCTCTAGCAGTGGCGTTGCTGGAGAGGGACAGGTTGATGGCTTACTGGAGGTTAGCAGGCTAAAGTGCCTGGAAAGAGGCTAGTGCTATAGGAATAGCTATTTCTATACTTTTTAATTTTTCAGTTTGGAAACACATACAGAAGAGTGTACAAAAAATATACATACAGTTTAAAGAATAACTATAAACCAAATATTCATGTAACCACTCCCCAAGTTAAGAAATAGGATATCAGCAGCAACCACACAAGTCTGTGTGAACTTTCTTGGTCATATTCCTCTTCTCTTCTCAGGAGAAAACCACTCTTCTGATTTTTGTTATAGTCTTATATCTATCTATCTATATATATGGGTCCTATAACTATAACTATATATGTATATCTTATTTGTTCTGTTTTTCTAGAGAACCCTGACTGTTAGAGCAGTTTTGTTTACCCACTTACCTTTTGAAGGACCTCTTGGTTGTTTCCTGTTGGGGCAGTTATAAATAAAGCTGCTATAAACATTCATGTACAGGATTTTGTAGTTACTTAAGTTTTCAATTTACTTGAGTAAATGCCCAGAAGTATGTTTGCAGGTAACTCTTGAATTATAAGAAACTATCAGATTGTCTTCCAAAGTAGGTATACCATTTTACATTCCCACCAGCAATGAATGAGAGTTCATATTCCTTCACATTCTTGTCAGCATTTGATATTGTCAGGTTTTTGGATTTCAGCCATTCCAGTAAGTGTGTAGTAGAATCTCATTGTTTTAAGTTTTATTTCCCTAATGACAAATGAGATTGAGTATAATCACATTTTAAATTTTTATTTTCCTGATTATTAAGCCTGAATTTATTTTCATGTATTTATTGGTCATTTGATTTTTCTCTTTATGAAGTACCTATTCAGGGTTTTTGCTCATTTTTCTATTTGATTCTTATCTTCTTATTTGCTTTCTTTTTTTTTTTTTTTTAAGATTTTATTTATTTGACAGAGAGAAACCCAGCGAGAGAGGGAACACAAGCAGGGGGAGTAAGAAAGGGAGAAGCAGGCCTCCTGCCAGGCAGGGAGCCCGATGCAGGGTTCAATCCCGGGACTCTGGGATCATGACCTGAGCTGAAGGCAGTCGCTTAACCAACTGAGCCACCCAGGTGCCCCTCATTCTTATCTTTTTCTTAATATTTCTTTATGTATTCTGAGTGTAAGTTCTTTTCTGGTGGAGTATATTGCACACGGTTTTCTTACTTTATGGTTTGCTTTTCACTCTTTATAATGCCTCTTGATGAACAGAAAACCACTATAATTGAGCTACAACATTTACTCTATTCATATTTAATTTGAATGCTCGTACGTTAGATCTATATCTATCATTTACTTGTGTTTTTCATTTATTCCATTTATTTTATTTCCTTTTCTCCCCCTTTTGGATTATTTAGTGCCATTCCATTTTTCCCCTTACTAGTGTAAAAGATATACCTTCTGTTTTTATCTTACTAGTGATTTCTTCAGAAGTTAAAAGATATCATGAATTTACCAAAAGCCAAGACAGTTCATATCTTTATCCTCCTCTTTAGGCTGTTTGATATCATCATACAGCTCTTTTTTTTTTTTAAGATTTTATTTGTTTATTTGTCAGAGAGAGAGAGAGCGAACACAGTTGTGGGGACAGCCAGCAGAGCAGGCAGAGAGAGAAGCAGCCTTCCTGTTGAGCAGAGAGCCCGATGTGGGACTTGATCCCAGGACCCTGGGATCATGACTTGAGCCAAAGGCAGACACTTAATGAACAGAGCCACCCAGGCATCCCTGTCTCACAGCTCTTAAATTCTCTGTTTTTGTTTGTTCTTGCCACTCTTATTTCCTCTGTGTTTTTCGTTTGGGTGATTTCTATTGGCCTGTCCTGCCTGGTTCATTCCTCACTTATTTTCAGCCTTTTATGAATCACTGAAGGAATTCTTCATCCCTAGCACTCTGATTTTTATATCTAGAATTTTCTTTAGACTCAATGTTATAGTTTCCATCTCTTGTTGAACCTTCTCCATCTGTTCTTGTGTAATGTGTACTTTTCCCACTAGAGTCTATAATATTACCTTTACTTATTTTAAAGTCCTCTTCAGATGGTTCCACCATCTGGATCATCACTGAGTCTGGTTTTACTAATTGCTTTGTCTTTAGACAGTGTGTCATTTGTTTCTTGCTCTTTGGATGTATCTGGTGTTTTTTACTGAATGTGAGACATTATTTGTAGAATGGAAGAGACAGAGATAAAAGTCTTTATGCCTCCTACTCTGTCACACTATTAATGTATGGGATTGAGTCGGTCTGGTAGGTAGTTGACCTGGGTTTGGGTTTTTGTTATGACTGTGATTATCTTCCATGTATCACAGGTTTCAGATTCCCCTAGAATTGCCTCATATTTAGAATTAAGGTGCTGGGGGAGTTTTCTCAGTGACCCTCCTCCTCAGACTTCAGCCATCCCTGTACTTCTTCACCATGAAAGGACTCACTTGACATTTTTCTCCTTCCCTAGTAGTAGATTGATTTGTTTGTTACTTACTCTTACAAGAGGCTTGTTGTGGGCCCAGGGAGCTGTTTTTTCTTTTTGTGCCCCTGCCTCCATTTTAGGGTCACCCTGTGTGCCTGGGTCTCAGAGGTGGGGTTTTCTGAGCAACATTTCTCCCCATGAAAGCCATTCTCTGCCTTGTATCTGTGGTGAGTCTTACACTGGGTAGGATTTCATGCCTTCTTCCAGCAGTAGCAGACTAGAGATATCAGTTCAGGATTTGGGATGTGGGACAGTTTTTTGCATTAGGCTAGTGTGGAGAATTTTTCCTGTATCCTTCTCTCATTGGCAATGGGATTTTGCCCATGCCCTTGTGAACAAGATTTGCTGCCCCTGCACAAGCAGCTGAAGGGCTTTGTTCCACATGAGAGGAGGGTCTCGGCATGGGACAGTACTTTCCTTTAGTACTTCTCCTGCATGCCTGCACTCCCAGAGGTGTCTTTCTACTGTCTCTCAGGTTTCCTCCAGTGTGTCTTATAAGTACCGGGTAGAGGTCCATGGGAAAGAGCCTTGAAATATGCTAAAATCCTCCTGGAGTTTGGGGCTCGAGACTGTCATGCTAGCTAACACTTGGCCATTAGTGGTTATGAAACTTGTAGCTATTTTCTGCTCATCTGCCTGTATAGTGACTCTGTAACGTCTAGCTCTGTCTTAGGTGAACCAGTCTCTGGTTTCTTCTGTCCTTGGAGGGGCCTGTCCCTCCAGAATAGTCTGAGTACTTTGTTGTCCTCTGACCTCAGATCTCTGGTGTATTCAAGAAAAGTTCTGATTTGTAGTTTATCTAGTGTGTGTGTGTGTGTGTGTGTGTGTGTGTGTGTGTGTGTGGAGAGAGAGAGAGAGAGAGAGAGAGAGAGAGAGAGAGAGAGAGAGAGATTGAGATAGGATCAGAGCCAAACTCCAGCTTCCTACATCTTGGGCAGTAGTGAAACCTCCCTCCTGTATTCTAAGTAAACAGATTTTGTTTCTTTTGCCAAGCCCTTTGCCCTCCCGGCTGCCCTCTGATCTGGCTCTTTGCTGGCTGCCCTCCAGCTCCGTTTCCATTCCCAAAGTAAAAGACCCTCTCTGGTGTTGCAAGGTCTTGGAAGGGGCAAGGGTAGGAAGGAACTGGAGGGAAAAGGCAGAGACTTGTCAACGGGCAGGGTTTAGGAGCAGCCCTTGATATTCATGTGTGAGTCATGCTTATCCTGCAGCAGCTTTAAATAATAGTAATCAAAAATAAATAGTAATTGGGATGGGCCTTGTGTCCCCGTGCAGGATTCCCATCCCTGTACCCAAAGGGAGCCCTGTGAGGGGCCCTGCAGTTTCCCACCTTATTTTCCCTATGGCGGGATAAGAGGCCAAGTTGATCCACATAATAAAGAATTTGGGGTGAGGGAGGAGGAAAGGTGGGAAGAGCTAGACAGTTTGGGGTTGAAGTTTTCAGAGCCTTTGAGGAGAGAGATGAGTGGAACCTGGCAGAGGATAGACACGGACAGGAGAAGAGTGGATCCTGAGAGCCTTGAACATACTATATTTAGATTCATTTTCTCTTTAAGGGAATTAAGTAAAGAATTACTTATTTTATTTTATTATATATATATTTTAAAGATTTTATATATTTATTTGACAGAGAGTCAGTGAGAGAGGGAACACAAGCAGAGGGAGTGGGAGAGAAAGAAGCAGACCTCCCACCGAGCAGGGAGCCCAATGAGAGCTCAATCCCAGGACCCTGTGATCATGACCTGAGCCGAAGGCAGATGCCTAATGAGTGAGCCATTCAGGCACTCAAAAATGACTTATTTTAGATTATTTATTATTACTTAATAATGTAATTATTTAGATTATTCTAAAGGCTTTATCTGTTTAGAAGCACTCCCCCCTTTTTTTCTTTTTTATTAGAGAGAGCACACAGGCAAGAGAGAGGGGGCAGGGGAGAGGGGCAGAGGGAGAGAGAGAGGGAGAATCTTAAGCACCCTCCAGGCCTAGCAGAGAGCCCAATGTAGGGCTCTCTATCTCTTGACCCTGAGATCATGACCTGAGTGGAAATCGAATCTGCCGCTGAACTGGCTGAGCTACCCGGGTGCCCCCAGGAGTGTTTTTTAAAATGCAGTGCCTCCCTGAGGCTGAGCCCTGAGTACCTCTAGCCTCATAAGGCTTACACTGTGGGCTGATTACGTAGCACCAGGCTGTGATGAGGACTTTACAGGGGAGGAAACTGAGGGTCAGAGATGATGGGCGCCATGCTGTCAGTCCCATACCTAGAAGATGTCAAATCTTGAACAAAAATCCAGCTAGGTCTGGCCTTCTAGTCTGAGGTCTTTCAGTATCGCTTCTCCGACGGTTCCCCCGATCGGTGACTGACCGCGCTCACACTTGCTGCCCTGCCTTGGCAGGGGTAGGCCTTGCCTTGGAGCCAGGCCGGGCCTGCACCCTAGCCAGCTCCTGAGCTCTAGAGACTTCCCCTGCCACACTGTCAGTGAGAAGGAGAGAAAGCTCTTCACTTCCTGACACTCCCCAGACAGCCAGGCCCCAGGGCTGGAAGCCAAGCGGAACCCCTCGGGTGCCCCTGGCCTGGGCTCTGGGTGTGCTCCTTGTCACAGCCCAAGAATGTGGACACCCAAGCCGCAACAGCAGACACGCCAGCTGTCAGCCAGGCCTGGGCCCCTGGTGACTGACAGGAGCAGAAAGAACCGTTACAGAGGACGGCCTGGTCATGGGGCTCGTCAGTGTCGTCTGGGCTGGCCAGAACAGTGGAAGACAGCCAGGCTGGCAGCCCCGGCAGGCCCCAGCCTCCTCATCTGCAGAGCAGGGATGGGATTTCCTGGCCTGCCTGCCTCACCAGGCAGCTGTGAGAAAATAAATGCACTACGTGATTGTGTTGCCTACTCCACCTCGTCTCAGAGAACCAGGGAACTGAGGCCCCGACAATGACAGATTGGTTACAGAGCTGGGACCAGACTCCAGACCCCCTGCCTCCCTAACCAGGCTTCTTCCGCTCTGGTTTCAGTCCTTTCCCTTCTGAATGCACCCAGAGAGAGAAGATGGCCTTCTGCATGGGGGACCAAGAGCAGGTGGGGTTAGTGCAGGGACTCCGGCTGGGGGGCCTTCTGCATGGGGGACCA